>JAVFBZ010143422.1:0-20874 GCA_032466195.1 Katharina tunicata | reverse complement strand
CACAGCACAAATGTCAAGGCTTTGAGGCATGTATTAATAATACATGCTTCTAATACATGCTTCAAAGCCTGCAGCCAGATGATTTGTATTTGTTTAAACATGCACACAGCACAAATGACAAGGTATTGAGGCAGGCATTATTAACACATGCCTCAACACCTCGACATTTGTGCCTGCAGCCACACGATTCGTATTTGCTGCAGGCCACAGGGTATGTCTCGCAGCGTGGACTTGTTTATTTATGTCTGAATCTGTTTGTGTAAAGATTGTCTTATACTTAAGCTTGATAATCAAACAAATTTAAACTACTATACGTATGCACAATAACTAAAAAGACACCCACATTTTTAACTTTTGCAGATGTTTAAAATTCAACTTTCTCTTTGGCAAGCTAGACAGAATCTATTGATGATGCAAGGATAACAGCATAAGGAATAGAGATGAAAAATAATGAAACAAAATGAAGAAAAAGTAGGAATCTTCGCACAAAATAATGATGAAGACTTATCTATCATTAATTTAAAGTAGAAAAAAATACATACAGACTAATTCTGAAAATGGGTCATAGCTTTATTCTGGTTATTTTTATGAGAAATGATGTAGGTTATGGAGTTTTACGCCAAGCTTAATGTTATTTCACTCAAATAACGGCATGTCCGCCCAATTGGGTGGAAGAAAACTGCTGTAGACGTCACTGGTATCAAAACAGACATTACAGAACAAGTAGAAGAGCATCAAGGCTTAGAAAGCTCATGCCCAGCCACCTACTACCAACAATTCAATCATTTGTTTGTTGGATTGGGGTTTTACACCACACTTAAGGTACTTGATGTTAAAGGGGAAGAACTGTAGCCTACAATTTAAATGTAGTGCCAAAGGGACACAACTCCGCAAATTGTACAAAACTCTAAAGGGACATAACTCTACATACAAGCTCCATACCAAAGGGCCATCACTTTATCCTGAGGGGTATGGTTATTCACCAGAATAGTAGGTTTCAGAAAAAAATCAAAACCTACTGACAAACAACTATGAAAAGCTACACATATAAAACAGAATGATGGTAAAAATGCCAGGAACAAAATTATTTACCTCTGCGATGCACAATGATGATGAAAAAATAAGAACCAGAGAAACAATGATGAAAAACTAGGAAACATAATGATGATGAAAAGTTGAAAACCTAGACATCTGCAAAACATACTGATGAAACCTAGGTACTGTTAAACGTAATGATGATGAACATGTAGGAAGCTTTGAAACATAATGACGATGGAAAACTAGGAACCTGCGAAAGACAATAATGATGAAAAAACTGGGAAACATAATGACGATGAAAAAAACTATATGTAGGAACCTGGCAAACAAAACGATGAATTAATGAAAAAACTAGGAACCTGTTAAACACAATTACGACGAAAAACTGGGAACCTTCAGAACATAAAGACGGCGAAAAACTAGGAACAGGGGAAACATAATAATGCCCGGATGATGAAAAAAACTAAGAAACCTGTCAAACAAAACGATGAATTGATGAAAAAAACTAGGAACCTGTAAAACACAATTGTGATGAAAAAGTAGGAAAATGTGAAACACAATTACGATGACAAACTGGGAACCTTCAGAACATAAAGACGGCGAAAAACTAGGAACAGGGGAAACAAAACGATGAATTGATGAAAAAAATAGGAACCTGTTAAACACAATTACGATGAAAAACGGGGAACCTTCAGAGCATAAAGACGGCGAAACATAATGACGATGATCCAAAACTAGGACCAGCAAAAAATCTAATTCTAATGAAAAGAATTAACTGTGAAAAATACCCTTTAGTCCTTTCTAATAGCAGGAACTTAAATTAACATACAACGTGTGTCATTCCATTTTCAGGGTGTTTCTATACATTGTCTATATTTATAAATGCAGCGAAAGAAAATTTGCTTGACTCCATCCTCGGGAATCGAACTCTGATCTCTGGCAAGCAGGGTCAGCTATATTATAAAAGGAATCTACATTTCTTTTTTCTTTCACTATCTCAACAACTTCACACTGCAAAAAAGAAAAACTCTATTCCTTATAAATTGCGGTTGTTGTTAATTTAAAACACTATATTAATTATCAAAACCTAAAACATGTAATATTAAATGACAATGACATATAATGTACAAAGTTAGAGACTCCTCTGATGTTAAAAACTATCTTAATAAATGACCATTTAATAGAAAGAAAGAAAATTCCCGTTACAATATACAGCACGAGGGTCTATCAAAACTTCTGCCAATGAAAATTTTAAAAAAGCTTTCATTGAAATTGATTTCACTTAGTTAAATGTGTGACCTTAATATACTGATTTTGTCATGATGATTGGAATAACAGATATTTACAATAAAAGCCCTGCGTGAATTTTTATTATGGCGACTTTCCTGTTTGCAGCGTGCCACCAAGATGTGATATATAATAGTACCAGTTATAATGTTACCGTTTGAATATAATCATGGTATTTTAAATTTTAAAGTCTGAATCGCCATTCCCTCAATGATGTAGGGCGATAGGGTAGAAAAATAGAAGTTATGCTCAATGCTGGTAAAAATTCTGATTTCTGGCCTCCGGTGGTGCTTTGTATGATGGGGGCGGAGACATGTAATTTCCTTGCATTCCGTAAGGTGGGGGAGGCGCCTGTGCATTTCCACTGTAATAATTCCTTGTACCTAGGTCACCAGCAGAATAAGCTGGAGGCTGAAAGAGAAAAAAACAACTTAAAATTAGTAAATTTTGTTGTTTAAAGTAACGTAAGCACTCAAAATAAGGGTTTTACAACAAATTCTGATTGCCTTGATTTGAACCAACTTTGAAGTTTGAGCATAAACTAAAACAATTACTTTGAAATGAAAATTATTACGTTGGATCAAAGCTAGTAATAGCCAAGAGAAATCATGCAATAGATTAAATTCAGTGTAAGGAAGGCCGGCCATTTTTCCTTGTATACCTCCAGTAAAGCTTTTGATCTTGCCAGGTTCATGACCGTATATGGATGAGTTAAGATTTTGAATAGTGGATGGGGGCCGGGCTAATTAACGTTTGACTTGGTGTAGCGTCGGTACATCTTAGGGTGGCTCAGTTAGGACAGCTGATTGACACATCCACATAATAATATTCTGACAGAAAATTCAGCTTTTATTTTTTTAATTATTATAAAACTCTTTTCAACCTACAAATTTGATGTTGGAATAATTGGAAAGCCTCTAACTTGTACTTCTTGGAAAAAAATATAAATTTTTCATGAGATTCTGTGATAGTGCAAAATTCAGAACTTTTGAGTGCATATGTTACTTTAATTGATTCGGGTTTTACAACACAATTCAGGTTGTTTGGTTCATATGGCACCCAACCCAATGGGTAAAGTGAAACAACCTGAACAACACATTTACAGGACAAAATAACAGGACAACAAATCAGTTTCTCGATACCCGAAGGTCAGAGAGCACCAGGGCACAAGAAGCTCCCACCCAACCATACGATGGTAAAGTTATTCAAAATATTCTAAACACAGTCTTGCAGATTTTCTTTTTCACAGTCAGAGCTATAGTCCTTAAGAAACAGTACTATGACAACAACAAGATTGGCTTGTCATTGCATTGTGCCATTAGTGTTCATATTCTTCCTAATCTTGAGAAAGGTAAGAATCTATTTTAGTTTGGAAAACATCAATCTGATCAAGCAAGATCTCCCATGTCCAGCAAGATAGATCTCTGTGGCCTCGTCGGGACAATGTTTTCTGCCTGATTTTGGGGTTCAAACATTTAACAAGAAATTTATTGTAAGATAATCTTGACTGCAAAATATATCCCAAACTGTGTGTCTTATTGGAGACTTTTGCTTTTAAATAAATACCAGTCTAATGTACGAGGATATCTCGTGTTGTACCCTCCTTCCTTATACAATTATTATTACGAAGACAAAATGAACGAGTTTGGTGGCAGGGTACTAGACTACTTCAAAATGTCACGACGAGGCTTCAAGAGATCTATCTTGCGGGACACAGGAGATCAGATTTGGAAAACATACGAATGAGAGAGAACAATATGAGATAATACATGTAGTAACTGACCTTTTCCTCATCTGACATTGGGTCGGTATTAGATAAAGGGCTGTATGGCAGTGTTATTATGACGGGGTTCTGACGATATCTGTACCTCCAAAATCCAGCACAAGAGGATAGCAAGAAGAGAAAAAACACCAGTCCAAACCTAAAACACAATTTGGAAACGTTCCTCACACTGAATCCTCAACAAAGTTGACGTAAACAGGGTTCTAAACAGGGTCTCACTCACTCCGTCCATCAAGTATATAATAATAACAAAAATTACCAGAATTCTCCAAAAAAATCTAAGGTAATTATTTTTTGCTATATGATTTTTTTTTTTACTAAATGTCATTTCATAAACAAACTGTCTTCATCCCTTCATTGTATATGGAAATTTAAAAAAAAAATAAAAAATCAGCCGTTGCCTGGAAATCACTACAATATTTCTCGTGCTAATCATCAACCATGCCCTTGCGCTTCCTTGAATTTTTTTCCCCAAAAATTGAACAAAGAGAAGACTCAGTAGAATTTTCTGGATACTAACACTGCACAAATTTAATGAATTTTATAAATGTGAGTTTGGAACGGAAACTGATTTTTTCCAATTATTCGTAGTCTGAACCTATAGAAAAATTTAAAGATTCTGTTTCTTTACTTTTAAGCCTTTGCATAACATGTAGTTTGATAAGTGATAAAGGGTAGAATTTGTTGATGATTTAGGGTGATATTAAAGGAACATGTCCCAAGTCATATGTGAGGACCAATTTCCGACCAAAACAGTATGATGTTTATAGGTTGCTTAGGGGTTTAAAGGGATTCCCAAGAGGGTTTTTATTAAGCTTTAAAGTGTCCTAATTACAGAGATTATACTTTAAACTACTTGCAAAAGAAATTCAGTATTTTTCCTATTAATAGTGTTATTCACTGACAAACTTTCGACTTTTCACACAAGTCATTTTATCTGTGACGTCACCAGGGGGAATTCATTTCTGCTGTAAACTTCATCTTTTGGCCACATAAAAACACTTACTCCATCAGATGTCTTTCTACGACACCCACCGGCGACACACGATTTAGGCATTCTGTATAAATGTATGGACAACGTGAATATAACTGAACAGCTCGGAAAAAATCTAGAGAATAACAAAATGGCGGCGACGGAGCGATGGAGACAAGTCATGTGACGAACTCCCCTGGTGACATCTCCAGCAAATAGGTGAACTGTCTAGCTGATAAAAGTTTGATGTTTAATTATCAATTTCTCCACAAGTACGCCAAGTTTTTACATGAAACAAACTGCAAATCGTCCAGCAAATATTGCTCTATTTTAATAAATTTTGTAGGTATTACCCATTTGGGAGAACCTTTAAGAAAGAAGTAGAGGTGGTTCGTCAGTCACACCTCTGCCATCATTTTGGTGGTGAGTCAATACCCATAGGTGTCCCTTCTATCTACATTTTCAAGTATATTTGCACACGACACGAGTTAGTATTGGTAATTAACCTGTAACTCAAGGGTGTTTTGAAAGGAACTATCTCGGTATGTCTGTAGCCACAGCCAGCTTCCTTTATCTATGTTCATAGTCAATAGACTCTGTCGAACCTGTCTGGTTAATGGTGCGCCCCTTATAAAATGGCATTTGAGCAACAACTTGAAAAACTTCACTAAAGAAATTGGAAAGCTTAATCCCGGCCTTATTCCGAAGTTTCAAGGAATAAAATGTCTGACGATAATTTTTTTATTACTGTGCCCCTCACATCCCAGGTTGCGGTTATCCAGTGAAGTAAATCTGCTTTTCAAACATCAGGGTAATAAAAATCTGACGGAAAAAAAACCTTCAAGAGGGAGCCATATATTGGCTGTAAAAATATATGTAAAAATATTCAATGTGCCAAGGAGGGTGGTAAAGACTTTGACGCCTATGAAGCCAATGGGTCCCAGTCTCGAACATACGTCAAAGGGTCGAACCTCTTCGGGCCAGCAGACTAACATATCCCTCACTGAAGTACCACGGTGATTGTTAATCGTATACAAATACTGATTGTTAACCAGGCATATTAATAGCCAATTGGTTCGTTTGTGTTGTTGTTGCAACCAGGGATACTTCGATGTAAAAAAAATATAAACAATTATTTTATTACATCTGTTAAAACTAGTATTCTCTTAAAATAAGAACAACAAAGACTAAAAACACAACAACACATAAATTGCTGTTGGCGTTTCTTGCCTGGTTTTATTGGTTGGTGTTCAATGTGGTCGCGAAGAGTATTTCACTCATATGACGACTTTGCATTGCCAGTGTATGGTGGAGAACCAAATTAAATTCCCTTATATACATACATAAGGTCCACAGGGGGAATCATACCTATTCCAGGTACAGTGAAGGGGATTCTCTAGTCCAACGCTCAACCAGAGAGCCACAGGGCGGCCCCTCAATACTTTTTAAAAATTACGATCTTCAGATTTACTTCTGCACACAAAATACGTTAATTTGTGAAAACGACTTACCAGAAATACCACAAGCCCCAGACTCGGTATGATGTACAGCAAATGTTGAAACCACAACAATATTCATCTTCACTACATCTGGAAAACAAGGGCAGATAACCTCATTTACATATGGCTGATCTTGAAATGAAAAATCTGATACTTTTCAATAATAACATGTAAAATGTTCTTACTTCTAATCAAGATACCAATAAAAAAAAATACAGTGCTGTTCAGATTGGTTCATTTGTTTAATCATTGTTTAACTTTAGGCTTAAAACCGCATTTCACTTATATGGTGATGATACATAGCTGGTGATTGATCCAAAACATCAAGGATATCTCATGATAAACATCAAGGATATTTCATGAGAAAAATCAAGGATATCTCATGAGAAACATCGATATCTCATGAGAAACATCAAGGATATCTCAACCCGAACCACTAAGCCACGGCACGGCCCCTCAACCCCAATGAACAATCTTGCCTGAAACCTTCTCTCATATATATGGTTAAACAACGGCCTCAAGTACGGTTCATTAAACAGGTTGAAAGTTTGCTTGTTTGTCTGATCCAGGATTTAAGCCATACTTAAGAGTATATCACTCACATCTTGGCGTGCCAGTCCAATAGGTGATGGACACCCCCCTCCACCACACTGGCAACAGACAAAGACACCAAGGGACAAGGGCTGCATGGACACAAAATAAGGGCCCACAACAAATCGGCTTCCTGATGCCCCCTACATGTAAAGATAATATTACTTACTTGTTACTGTCACAATAATAAGCATTCACCTGGAATGAGAAGAAATACATGTACTCGTATAGGGTTAAATAGATATAGTTATTACTTCACTAAATGTTGTACTCTTATATGGTTAAATAGATATAGTTATTACTTCAATAAATGTTGTACTCGTATAGGGTTAAATAGATATAGTTATTACTTCAATAAATGTTGTACTCGTATAGGGTTAAATAGATACAGTTATTACTTCAATAAATGTTGTACTCGTATAGGGTTAAATAGATATAGTTATTACTTCTATAAATGTTTAACATTATGCTGGCAGGTACTTTAATGGAACTAATGCGTTTCCATGTATGTTTTGTGCTGGAAAAGGGACAAGGAACTTCGTAAAACTCAATCCTGGGTCTGTTCAATCACAAGAAAACTTGAGTCTTCCTTTATACACCTATCGTCAAAAGGGGACTTGAACATAGATTGGGAACAGTGTCAGATTAAGCAGTCCGATGCTCAACCAATCAATCCACAGCATGGCCAGGGCCAGAAAAAATGCAAACCTTCCCGGCAATCTGACATCAAACGTCAAAAATTTCCCGGCACTGTATATATGCAGATATTACTAGAAAACTAGTATCGGCAAATAAATTTACGTAACCTATCGTTCGCGCTACAGGTTACGCAAACTGAAAACGGATCAATTTCCAATGTGGGGGACGTGGCCATCTATACTAGAAGCGTCCTTTTACATGGCCCAGGGTATTTAGATACTTGTTTGATTAGTTGATTGGTTGATTCGGGTTTATTCCTACATGTGTATACTTAAGGTTATTTCACTCATATAATAGCGCGTCCAGCCCAGTAAGTGAAGCAAGCCACCCTTAACAAAGCTGGCAACAGACAAGAACAAAAATGAATAGCCTAATTCTGCAACCATTTCACTCCCTTTGGAATGTGTTTAGACAAAGGTAACATAAAATTAGACCACAAACAAGGGCCTAATCTAATTATTAATAATTAATTTATTATTAAAGCTTACTGTATTACTTATTAATTAGCCTCTAAGACTATGCCTGAGATTTAACATGTTAGAATGACTGAGTCTTATTGTTGCAAAAATCTCAGGGTGTAAAAAGGTTAAAGAATTAGGTGCCTTCAAAAAGCAATGACTCTTAACACTGGTCCTTAATTTTCAGTTTTTAAATTTATTTGTCCAGGAAAAGAATTCTGAAGGTTTCGGGTTTAGTGAGTGGGTACTGTGGTAATGAGTCATGTGATAAAAGATAACCAGCCATGGCCAGCTCAGAACTACACTAACTCTTCAACTGTTTCAGTCTAACTTGTTAAATCTCAGGCCCAGAAGATAAATAATAAGTTATACAGTAGGCTACAATAATAAATTAATTATTTATAATTAGATTTACCCTTTCCCAAATTTCATGTTACCTATTGGACTAAACACACTCAGAGGGGGTATATGGTTGAAGAATTAGGTAATCAGATTTACTGGTTAATCATTTTATGGAATACCAATATTTGTTATTTTCAAGCACATGTATCAAACATTACTTGTAACTACGAGTTCAGATGAAATGTTACTTGAAAGGGTCCGTAGCCAATATGGGCAATTTTAGAAGTTATATCCTGGGAAAGTGCAATTAAAATACAACCCAAAAATGATTTGCGGCGTTGTGACTTGTCTTTCAGGCGTTATCCCCAGACATATGATTGTGTTGGTAGCCGGCATTAGAGCTAGTGGGCGTTTTTACCACCAGCCACTACGACGGCCAGTCCATATCCAAAATGATACATATCACCCATCGACGTCCTTTTTAAAAGGACTAGTAATTCCCCAGATCACTCTCTACGACCAGCAGAGGCACAAGTGTTCTGTCTTGTACATGTACTGTAGTGTCTTCTGTGTTTCAAGTGCCATTCTGTTTCAGGGTGGTTTCCTTTGCCCAGTGGGCTGGCTTGTCATCATATGAGTGAAATAACCTTAAGTATGGCTTACAACCCCAATCAAACAAACGAACCAACAAAGACTCCAACAAGAAGAAAAAAAAAAAAACGACAAAAAAAACTGCAATCCAATGATTTCTTGTTTCATTGTCATCAATCAAACTAAACACGAACCTTACAACTGACTTTGTATAAAAATAGCTTAATTAAACTGTTTTTCTTAGTGATCTGTGATGAATTTGTTGGTTAAGATCTATAATTATTTTCCGAGTGGATCAATTTATTGTTGAATAAAATATGTTCTCCAGATATCTGGAGAAAGTACACACGGGAATAAACTGAAAGATTTGCGATGATGTTTCACAACAGATTACAACAACAACACTACCTTAGAACAGAAAAAGGTGGCCACTGTGTACATAAATTACAAAAATAAATATCACGAACAAATATGACTCAAGAGGGTGGTATACATAACAAAAGAATAGTCAATTACATTCCTTAACCCACCTGTTGCAGTACCAATGAAAAACTTAAAAACGTCAACATCTGTTTCTCTGCCATTTTGATCAACATTTGACACACTTTTAGCACAACCTGACACACTTCTTTACAGGTTCTAAGATAGACTCGTACCTTTCTCAATTGTGCTGTCTCTGGTGTAGTGACAAGCCATCTTAGTCTGATACCCTGATCGAAGCTATTATGCACTAGAATAGTGCGTGATATAATACAACCCAAATCTTTACTTCATATGATAAGGCCTTTTTGTAACCATTAAGTACCATCTAGCTTTTCAACGTATACGTTTTAATCAAATGGTGAATAGGCATCCAATCTATGATATATATGATCATACGCGAATTTGGACTTAGACCACGTAAGAATAGATAAAATTACATGTGGCAGAGATCCTCACGTGGAATAATGAATTTTAAGGATGTTTTGTTTTAAAACAGGGCGAATTGATTGGCTGATTAAATACCTAGGGGATTTTAAACACTCGCATAATACACTTTCGACTTATGGCGCACTTGGCCCATCATACCCATTCTACATGCTTGGTCTATTGACAATCAGACGATGGTTAAAGAATAAAATCACTATAGTATGAAATATGTTAAATGTGTTGTTTCATAAAAGTCATAGAATCAACTATTTAAAATTGATGTTTACAATGCCGTTGAGTATAAAATTTAATAGTTAGCATTAATTTGTGCTTTGAAAAGACCGCAGATGTGCCTTTCGGCTTGAAATATAAGCCGTTATAGATTGACTGCTTTGTATTGAGGACCGTACTAGGCCTTTTTTTTGTGCCCACACGTAAGCTCCGGTCATTTGACCAACATATAATATTCTAAAATGGGCGCATGGGCTGTTCGAGGTGAAATTCCCACGGATATTCCCGAGAACATTACGAGTGCAGCAACTTGTGTCCACTCGGGACATTCCGTAGCGGACATACCACGGATGTTCCCTAAAATGTTTCTAGTGGGTTGTTTCCTGTGACTTACCTCTGCAACACTTGAACACTTTTACTGTTCCTAAAAAATAAACTTTTACAATTTTATCTGAATATTATTTTATGCAATTTTAGCCTCATCTTTACTTTGAATTGATCTAATAAACTTTGCAAACCTGAAAAAGAATGCCAGTAGCTTGCCAATATAACCATTATGGTGGGGGGTATGTTAGCATCTTGGAACAGCTGTCAGATTCACGAGACCGATGCGATTGAAAATAGCATTTCAGTGAGGAGATGAGAAGCACCAATTACAATCGTTGACAGGAGAAATGTCAGTTACATTAACAGTGACGTGCAGCAAATAATGCATGATTTAATTAGCATTAATCAGAGTTTCGGATGCACTTTGGATTAAATGCATTAATTTTGAGTTGAAAAGATAAAGTCAGTTCCCATTTTTTGTATTGTCAACAACAACGCACGTACGTTTTTCGAAGGCCACAGTTTGATGCTGTTCTGATTTTTTGAGGTATGATTTGTTGCGTTGAGTTTATAAATCATTTATAATTTAAAAATCACTTATGAATTCGTACAGAGATATGTAAAGCTTATTTCACACTGTGTCACTGCGAAAAATGGGAAAATGCAGTTAAGCGTAACTAATGCATTTCATTTGACACTATTATCACTGATATTTACGAGGTAACGGTATAATAGAATAATAGAGGTACATTTGGATTTGATAGAAGGTTCAAGTAATATCACAGATCTATTTCATCTCAGCTCAAACAGACAGCAAATTGTTCAGAATTATAAATAATTTTAATAATCGTTACAGAAGGAGGATGGATACTTTGTATGCACAACTACAGAAGATTTTGATGGGAATCCTAGTTCTATTACCTATTGTAAGTGAAAACATTTTGTAGTATTTTTGACGTAACAGCAAGTGCCATCCAATCAAAGCCATATGTTCGCTAGTGGGAGGAAATACCTGTGGGTAACAGTTAACATGAGTTTAAGGGCTTAATTAAAGTAACACTTGCATAAGCTCACAGAAAGAGAATTAAAAATTTGATTTACAATTCACTGTGGTGGCAAAATTTCACTCTTCAAAAAATTAACTGAAGGTTGGGCTTTTTTCTTTCGTAGAAAAGACATAAATTTTAGCAGACATGAGCATATTTCCCTTTATTAAGGCAAGCCCATGCTAATTTTCACCCACAACTGTTGTCCTTTACAGGCAATTCCGTGGATGTCTAAAACCAAGAAATTATTGCATTTTATATTCCTGATAAAAGCATAAAGCACGTTTCCACTTTGTGTGTGTGTGTGTGTTTGTTAAACAGTATGTTACAACAGGATTTAGCAAAACTGATTCGCAACCCCAAAATATGTCATTTTCTTGTTAAAGATTTTCAATCAGGATGTATAAAATATTTAATTAATCTGGCTCTAACTTAACTGATGATTCTAATTATGGATATTATCATATTATGTATAATGATTAATTTAAATTTTTTTCAGGTTGATAGTAAATATTGCTGGCATATATTTCATGGTAACACTCAATATTTCTAGTAAGTACCTCAATTAAATGATTTAATTTGTGTTTTCTGCTATAATTTTATATTGGGTTTGAACCGTCTTCTGAGTGAACGATTTTTACGAGGTTTCCTCCCGGTTTTCCGCCGTATAGAGTAGATTAAGAAGTGGAGAATCCGTCGTCATATAAATGAAATACCTTTGAGTACGACGTTAAACACCAATCAAACAAACAAATAAAGCAAATAAAGAAACAGCTCAAGTCATGAAAATATTACGTTTAGCTGTGCTTTTTAATATGAAATACTCTTAGGTTTGACGTAAAAGGTCCATCAAATAAATAAATGCATATTAGGCAAGCAAATTCACAGGTCTGTGTTGTAATGTTTTCTGGGATAACTTAACAATTGGCCCACTAAAATGTGCATGATAACCTACACTACCATTTGTCTTTGCTTTGCCTTTTGTTTTAAATTCACTATATTATATTAGTACAAAATTCATTTCATAGCCGAACTGAATAAATCAGTTGAAAAATGCAACTTCAGACAAATAGGTTGAACGATTTGGTGTAACCTATAGATCTGTCCTTCTAAAATGAGTTCAGATTACCATTGGAATTTCACCCTGTTCTGAACAACACAAGCCTTATTCATGTATATGTTTGCCGGATATTTTTGCATATTCTGACATGTTATTTTGTTATTTATTTGCCAGCTGTGGTCTTCATCAGGCATGTTGTGGAGCAAGGTGTTGTGATAACATTGTAGCCTTTTATAGGCTCTGGTATTTCTGGTAGGTTCAGCTTTATACACCAACCGATTTCAAATTGGCAGATTGTCACTTAAAGTGGCCATCTTTGCACACAAAAATTAAGATTGCACAGCCTAGCATCTGTAGGGAGAAATTATGGACAGAAAGAAATGATTTTAATAATTGTTTAGGCTTGTGGTTAGGCAGGAACAAGACATTCCAGAAGAACACCAGAATTCTCAAAAAAATCAATTGATTTGTTATATCTAAGACGTACTTCCATGAACAAATTGACGTCATCTTTCTTGTACACGGAAAATTAATACAAAAAATAAGCTGTTGCCTTGAAATAGCTTTAATCTTTCGTATGTGAATTACAAACACCCTTGCTCTTCCTTTAATGTTATGTCTTATATATCTGATATACAGATAAGGTTTCAAGATAGATCACTGCGTTTCCCAGGTAACCTCTGAGTCTGACCTTTAACCTATTGTGCCTCATGTAGGTATCTCTAGAAGGTTGCTGGTGTGGTCTTTTCATTAAGCACTGACCATGTAGGCCCATAAAACATTGGCAGAAACTCTCCACTACAATTTGTGGGAGCCTCTTGTGCCCTGGTTGTCTCTGAGCAAATTAGGGGCATCAGGCTCTCTGTTTTTGTCCTGTGATGTCTTGTGCATTGCCAGTGTTGATTAGGGCGGTTTTCTTCACCCATTGGCGGGTGGTTGGCTTGGTGCCTCCATATGTCCTGGTGCACTCTGAGCTAAGGGACGCAGGACGCCCATGTTTTGCTATATGCCCATGGGCCTCTGTAGCTCAGTCAGTTAAAGCACTGGCCCTGCTTACCAGAGACTCCAGTTTGAACCCGGTGGAGGCAAACAAATTTTTTTCTCTACATTTATGAATATAAATGCTTTGTCGTCAACTAACAGACATGCCCTTGAGTTTGACGTAAAACACTAAACAGCAGTCAATAAATAATCTTGTAATGGTCTTGTTCTGTAGGATGTGTGTGTTGATGTTGTTCGTGGCATGCTCCGGGGGCGGATTCTGGTTGCGGAGGAGACGGCTTGGTGATGATCTAAGAGCCTCGCTGACAACAGAAACGGACCAGAGATTCGTTAGAAGTAAGTGTTCTGTTCTACTCCATACTAAAAATTGATGAATCAACTATTGACCAGAAACTGAGCTTATACAAGATATTACTATTTGCAACGTACAACACCTTAAACGCCATCTTGAATTCAGGACATCAAAATCAAAAATCTTCTGTATTACTGAGTTAGTAGAAAACAAAAAAAATAGCCATAGATAGAGTAGATAAACTGTGGATCTTAAGTTGATAAGAGAAGTTTCTATTGGCTGCATTGATTGTGAGGTGTTTTTTACGCTTTTCCGTTTTTTCCACCATACATCAGCAGTACAAAGTCGTGATTATATATATATATTATATATGGGTGGCTTCTTCTAGCTCTCTTACTACAGTCATCTGATGACAACTTAAAGCTCTCGAAATCAAGATAGTGTTGATACATATCAGATATTTAATTTTGATTTTTTTTTTCTTTTTCTATTTCTTATTCCATTAGTTTGTTTGTCTTTACAGCTCTTACAACAAGATGATATTTAAACCAAAACCAAAACAGATTGTTTTGTTTTCTAAATAGATTATTTTGAATTATTCTCTGAGGTTTAACTGTAGACCTTAATTTGATAAGGGAAGTTTCCATTGGCTGCATTGATTGCGGGATGGTTTTATCCTTTTCTGTTTTTCAGCCACACACCATCAATACAGAGTCATTATAAGTGAAAGACTCTTGAGTACGACATTTAACACCAAGCAAATTGGCAGTCTGAAATCGTTCACCTAACACTGGTATCTTTTCTAACTCTCTTGCTGCAGCCATCTGATGTTGTTTCACACATCACTCTATGGCATATGGATAAGTAATTTTTGTGTAACAGCAAAACGACAACAACTTCAAACAGCAAAAGGACAACAACTCCATACCCAAAACAAAAAGGAATTTTTGTGCTGGTAATCCTGATTTTAATATAATATAATTTCTTTTCAGATCTGATGCCCTCCACTCATGAGAACCTTAACTCTGGCCCCTATTTGTCTACTGTTGTCACTCCTGAGTCTTCATTGGCTGTTCAACCACCAGCTTATTCTGATGTGGGCCAATCAAAACCACCCAGCTATGAGAGTTTGTTTTGTGATGGGTTGCCAGGGGGAGATAACCCCAGCTTTCAGACAGAACAGGCATCTTCAAGTCAAAACAGTTTTCAACAAGAACCTGATAAAGTTCACACCCATAATGTTCACAGATCCTCATAGTTTTCTCTGTTACCTGTTGTTATAAAAACTGAGCAGAAGCGATTTAAGAGCCGTTTCTACTTCAAGTTTCCCAAATGTTGAAATTGCTACAAATTTGTTGTTGTTGTCTGTAGTCATAAATATATATCAAATCAATTCATTTCATATGCATAATTCCAGTGAGACCCAAAAATGCTTCTCATCAAAAAAAAAAAACCAGCATGCAGTTCAAACCTTCTTCTATGTTGCTGGTGTGACGTGGTGTCTCCTTGGGTGGGTTCCTTCACCGCCATATAAGTGAAATAACCTTGAGTACGATGTAAAACCCCAATCTTACACACAAACAAATCAAACATTTTTTTTTCTGTCGTCATGTTAGTCGCTTACACACCCAATTTAAAAGTAATTGTCAAATGTTCATATTGGCAAAATTGTCCTCAAAATAGTCTTCGTTATCAATACAAATTTCACACAGGTAAAGAAAATTAAGGTGATAATAATATTTATGGTAATACTAATAGTTATTATTTATATTAATCATTGACATAACATCTATTTACATTTTACTATCACCTAATTAAAATATTTATCGACATCTGTATTAAAGTAAGTACAATGTATATGGCTGGTATTAACGAGGGAACAAAATTCCGTCCAGCACATTTAAGTAAGGTAATGTTAGAGACAAATTATTGTTCAACCTTTTTGTTTTTAATGAATAATATTTCAAACCCCTTACATATTAATATACTGTGTAGTGTATGACAGCATTGGCCTGTTTCAATATATCAATATATTGGCTAGAGTTTCTGTCTTAGGCAAAGTATATAAGGGACTGTAGTTTACAGGTTTTTTTACGCTTTTATAAAAGTTTAAATCTGTGACTACGATTTTGAACACCTATAAATAAACAAAAATTATTGCGAAGTGTTTCAACTATTTTGTGCTTTTGCTTTTAGTTGAATCCTTTTTTATTTATCAAAGATGGTTTTCTGTAACAAGTTGAGATTTGTAATTATTGCTTGAAATTGGTCTTAAAACTAGGCAAAAAGGTTGTGCCGGAAATATACCAGAAATTGTTTATCCAAAATATCTTATATTATTCTATGTAGGTATAGGCCATTTATTTCGGCTTTATTATGCAATCATCAGTTTACCATATATATTTAACTGATGACGGCATACTGTAATAAAGCCAAATTGTGTCATGTATACCAACATTACTTCTTTGTTTAAAGTTTCTCTTATTCCATTACTCAAAACTGATCTGTGTAAGAAATTAGCTACACAATGTTCAGTCTATATGCCTAACCCTTATATAAGTTAATGTATATTTAAATTAAAATGCTGAATATTTTCGCACCTGTGCATTATTTGTTAATTAAATGTAGGTGTAGCATTTGACCTGATTACTTGCACCTTTAGTATTAATACCGTTTTTTTACATAGAAAAACTGTCGTCGTAATCTCACCATTTAACATTTTTTTGTGAAAAATTTGTTATGTTTACATTTATACATTTGGAAACTTTATGAATTTGGAGTCCTTTTTTTTATCCAAGAGTTGTTTTTTTTTTTTTGCTCTTTGATTAGTTTTCATATTCATATATTCTATAGGCCTACATTTTAACATCAGTTATTGTGGTTGTTATGTTTCAATGTATCTTCATCTTGTCCAATAGTTTTTTTTTCTTGGATCTGCAGCTCTCAAATTAAGATATTAAAATCATTTTCACATCACCGGTGATTTTTCTTTTTGAAAGTCCCTTTTTTATTTTTTATTTTCTTAGTTTTTTTTTTTAGATTATTTTGAATTATTCTCTTTGATTATTAGTTTGGTTTTGACTAGCAGCTCTCAAAACAAGAACAAGGTAAACCCAAATGCAATAGATCGGTAAATTCTATTTAGATTGTTTTGTGTTTTTTATATTTTATTTTATTAGTTTTCTTTGGCCTGCAGCTCTGAAATCTAGATGGCATTGAAACAGACCCAAACGTATCAGATCTGTAAAATTGTTTTGTAGGGATTTGAATATTTTTATCTTATATTTAAAAACTTTTGTTAAACTTACAGCTGTTCCAAACCAAGCCTATGTGATTAATATAACATATAAGATAATCTAACATCTTACATTTTCAAGTTATTGTGTGTTTGTAAATGTTATATTAATTTGTTTTTGTTTGCAAGCTTTTGCAGCATATCAGTATTTATATTATCGCCATTGTGGAGGCCTGTGTTGTGTTTATTAAGACCTATGTCCATAACTTATATTTTATGGTAGCATTTTATATTTTTTATTTTTATAAAGTACATAATAACAATAGTCTAAACAAATTGGACCCCTTTACCAAATAGCAAACTAAATGTAATGCAAAGTCTAAAAAGTGTAGAAACACAATTTTGAAATTTTTATGAAGTTCAGATTTGAAATTACTGAAAAATATAAGTTTTAGTTCAAAACTAAATTACTTAAACTTTAGCTCATAAGGTCGAATTTGTTAAGGATTAAGGGTTTTAAAAGTTTGTTTGGAACTAAAATCAAATCTAAACTTACACAATGTGCAAAGGTAGCCTAATTTAAAAAACAAACCTTGTTTTCAAAACATAAATGATGAGATTTAGTGTGGTTACCATGACATGTATCTTCTGGGCCGTCTGACAACCAAGGGCATTGCAAAGTTGTTGTATAAGTGAAATACTCTTGAGTATGATGTTAAAAACATATCACATAAACAAATAAATATTTTCAAACAAATTTTCTAACTTATAATTCAAAAATTCAAAATTCAAACTTTTCTTTGATATTTTTAGATTCATGACTGTTTTATATACCAAATTGTCACCACCGTTTATTCAATTCAGAAAGATTTACAAATATAAAACTTGCTTAAACATTTCTTGACATATATAAGTTATGTCTGTTTAACACAAACTTTTTATTTAGTGGAGCACTTAGCATTGATGCAAAAATAACTTACACAGATGGAAATTTTGTTTTTCCATTAACACCGATTAAAAACTTTCAGCCTGCTAAAAATACTTAAATTTTAGAAAAATTATTGAATTTAAGTGTGATTTTTTCTCTGACACTCTTTGTTCTTGTTGTGGTTCATGGCTCATTTTGAACTTATTTAACAGAAACATAAATCTGATTTTCTGAGCTGTCTAACAATGCAGATATTAACACTCTTGTCTTTTGTTATATCATGATTTGCTTTTCTTGTATCCTATCCCTGATTGAAGGTAGTATGTTATGAGATTATATTCATGCTGTCATACTAATCATCAGAGAAACGTTTTCTTTACAACAGAGCTGGCGATTGTAGGGACTTAAGATTTTTGGGTATTGTAAGTGTCCCTCTTTTTTTTTTCCCCATCCGTATGAGTGAAATAACCTCGAACACAGCGTCAAACACCAATTAATCAATATTGTATCTTCTTCTTTTCTGTTGCTAGTGTCAGATAGGGAGGTTTCCTCACCCAGTGTGCTAGCGCCCTCTGGCTAAGGGCAGTATGTTTCCAGATTATATTCATGCTGTGGTC
This sequence comes from Katharina tunicata, assembly GCA_032466195.1. Taxonomy (NCBI): domain Eukaryota; kingdom Metazoa; phylum Mollusca; class Polyplacophora; order Chitonida; family Mopaliidae; genus Katharina; species Katharina tunicata. The sequence goes on along the minus strand of JAVFBZ010143422.1, from coordinate 1,966 downwards.
ATACTTGGCACTGGAGGAACATTATCTTTCCAACAGCAAAAGCAATACAGTGACTACACATTTTATGGTTGTGTTAGAGTTGCTGTCTAGTGTTGGAATTGACCACCGTCATATAAGTGAAATACCCTTGAGCATACCGTTAAACACCAGTCAATCCACTGTGCTACCAATCCTTTATACGAGTGAAATAACCTTAAGGATTGTGTTAAACTGTTTACGGTAGTTTCCTTCAACCATTGGGCTGGCAGGCCATCATATAAGTGAAATAACCTTAAGTATGATGTAATTCCATAATCATTCAATTCATGCTGACACTTTCTTGTCTTCACCATATTTGATTTGTTTGGTTTAATTCACCAGTGTGGAAAAAAAAAGAAAAAGTTTACATCACTAATTCTAGATTAAAAGTTGTTATTTCAGGAAATTAATTAAATTGTTTAACAATGCGAAAAATCATTATTTGTCAAAGTTAGAATTAAATTTCTCTTAGATATTTCTGGTTATATTCATATAAATTAGCGAATATTAAAGTTAGATCTCTTCAATTTACATTATGCTTTTAATATATTATGGATGTAGACTATATAGGCCTATATATTGTTTGAAGCGGTAATTTTACTAAGAGGATAGTGGTTTGATCTCCTAACTTAGTCATGTTATTTATTTATATTCTATATATTTGGTTTAAAATATGTCCTTGTCAAAAAATTTAATTGATACAAAAAATTTAGATTTTTTTTTTACTGCCCCCATTGCTCAATGTATTGATGATGTCAAATTTAGTTTGTTTCAAGTACCCAAGAAATAAAAAAAAGTTTGTTAAAGCATATCTGTTGAGTTTTTACACTGGTCTGGTTGTTGAAAGTTTAGTGCACTTGTGCATGTTTTGGGCCTCCGGAATTCTGACCGAGTGGTTGACGGGAGCTTCCTGTGCCCCGGTGCTCTCTGAGCTAAAGGGATTCCGTAAACTGAAATGGCTGTGCTGTCCTGTTTAGGATTCTGTTAATTTCTTATGTAATCTAATCTCCATTACCCATTAATGTTGGCATGACCCCATATGAGTGTAGTAGCCTAGAGTACGACCTAACACCACAGTCAACTCTACATTCCAATACAAGCTGCGATATGTAAATTACGAGTTTTCTGTTACACACTATCAGTGACACTGTAGGCTGCTTTACTTTCAGCATATGAGTGAAATAACCTTTAGTGACGGTGTTACGTTTCCACGTCCGATCATTTCCCTATACTCTTGTAGCCTTTTATGAAACGACTGATATGTAACCCCCCAACCCCAATAAATATTCAAATCAGGGTTATTAGGTTTACCAGGTGAACTACTAAGTAGCGGGTGGTTGGGTGGGAGCCTCCTGTGTTCAGGTGCTCTCTGAGCTAAGGGACACAGGACGCCAATTTGTGGTGGTGTCGTTTCCTTCAACAATTGGGCCGGCACGCCGTCATATAAGTGAAATAAACTTGAGAAGGGCGTAAAACCCCAATCAACCCTACATTCAAATACAAGCTGCGATATGTAAGTTAAATTAATAGTCCAAATAGGGTAATTAGACCAAGCACTATCAGGAGAACTTCTAAAAAGTGAATTTGTTCATGCCGTCCTTTTGACAGCACAACTGCACTCCATGTCAGGTGACAAAATGACTATGCTATATTTAGTTCTGGTACACTGACATTAGCGAGGATCAACGAGGTCTAAATTTTTACAAACTATTATTTATAGTTTAATATACCAGTATAGCCTTTCTTAGTGGATAACTATGGAAGCTCATTGCGACCATCGAGTTCTCGGGTTCTCGACCCCAAGAACGCCAGATTGCATTTAGAATCTCGAGTTCTCAGGTTCTCGACCCCGAGAACGCGAGATTGTAGTTAGAATCTCGAGTTGTCGGGTTCTCGACCCCGGGAACGCGAGATTTAATTTGGATTCCAGTTAAAATCTCGCGTTCTC
>JAVFBZ010143411.1:0-10805 GCA_032466195.1 Katharina tunicata | reverse complement strand
TTCATATTTTGTAACTTCAAGTCTATATCACAGTCTTTTCAACCATTAGTACTTTTTCTTCAAAAATCTTTGGTGATTCGACTCATACACTTTGATTTGGTAACATTGGCGAAGCTCATTAACCTATTTGGACATTCGGTAAGCATAGCTTTTCGTGATGGTCTTGACCATGGGCTTTCGCGCATTGATACGAATGGAAAGACCTGACGTACGGCGTTCAATCCAAACTAATTACAAAATCCTTCGTTAGGACTTCGAACTTTAGCTTTTTGCTTTAACCCGTTGTGCTCGTCTCGAGTGGTAGTTCTGTTTTTGTCCCACATCATACGGGGTCAGTATTGATCTTATTCCTGGTTAACGTGTCTTACATTGTAACACTATAAGAGGATGTTTGACACACATTTTATGAACATATAGTTCCATTTTCAATCTCGAAGGAAATTATATAACACAATGACATAAACGATATCACTAATATCAAAGTGAAATTTATGAAAGTAAACTCAAAAAGTCTCAAATTTCAGAATAGGCGAGTTTGTTTGTTTTGTTTTTCTAACTGGTTAATGCTCTTTGTCGATATTATCGTTGCAAAGAACGGGTGATTGAGCTGGAGCCTCCAGTTCCCTGGTGTTCTATGAGCTAAGAGGCATCGGGAAGGTATTTTGTTGTGGTGTCATGTTGTTAGTCCTGCAAATATTCGGTGACGTGCACCCTTCAACCATTGGGCTTACAGGCCGTCATATGAGTGAAATTAAGATAAGTACGACGTAAACCGCCAGCAACCAATCGCGGGTCGATTAAACTGATGTCATCTGATTTAATCTATTCCAGAAAGTCCTTAGTGTATTTAGAAAACGTTTGGGGCAATTTTACAAAAGAATTGCTCTTTACAGGAAACAGAATAGAAGTACATATAGAAGTACATATAGTCGAGTTATGCTACACAATATAGACATGGTTCATAGACAACTCAGGGCCAAGAGGCGAACTTCTTCTGTGGGGATTTTTTCCCCTGTCTTTCAGAAGCTTTTCTGAGAAAAATAATAAATAGCCAGCAAATTACAGCATGTAACAATTTCTACTGTACTAATTATAAACGCAGTTTGAGTAGGTCTTGAGAACGTTTGTGAAACAATGGATATGATAAATATTGTTTTCATTTTACATTGATTGTCAGCATGCGGTCAAGCTGTCGAACTAATATTTAAACTTTCCAGATATGTTATAACTAGTTGTAATGTATGATCCATCGCATAAATATTATAATGAAATAGTATTTATTATTTGATACTTTCTTGTTAAGAAGTGACAAGGGTTACCAGAAGCCATTGGTAGAAATATTTCAGTTGATTTCCGCTCCACCAAGTTATTGGCGGTAACTTTGTTGAAAGCGACCAGATACATGGTGGTCGCTAGTATTTACCGCCATATTGCGACCACAATTTGCGTGGTCGAATAACAGTAGGCCACAAATATGTTGATCCGAGTGACTACATAATTCTGGCGGTTTGGATTTTTTCACTCCTATGTCATTTACAGTCAACGATTTAAGCTGTATCCTAATTTTAAATATGTTGACAAAGAAAGTTATGGCTTTCTGGGGACAGGTAAATTGGTAAATTATACATGTTCAATGATTTCGAGTTTGTGCGGAGGTTTTTGCTTTGACAATGAGATCCTCAGCCATAATCAACGTTCATTGATTTAGTTTATGCGATATAATATGGAAATTGAAAATGACAATTTTGCTGATATTGTTTCTTTTTTTATTTTTCAGACCAAAATTCAAGATGCAAATCGCAATTTCATTGGCTCTCCTTGTCTACGCCCAAGTTGTCTTTTGTGGTGAAATAGACCAATCGCAAAGTGGATATGATTATCCTTCTAATGTGATTGACATTGAAACAAGCAAACATTTTCCAAGTCCTTCGCTTTTGAAAGCTTTATTACTGTTGTTGAGTGAGAAACAAGTAGCGCATGGAGATATCAGCTACCTTGAAAATCATCAAAACCCGGATTATTCCAGTGCATCTCGGGAAGAAATGGAAGATTTTGACCAACCGGATAAGAGGGCGCGTCGCCGCCTTGTGTCATTCGGTCGCAAATTAACGCAAGGAAATATGGGGAGTGACGCCAAGTCAAACATCCTGAGATATGGCTAGGAAATGGAAGGAGCTATTAGTGAAACGGCACAAGAATGCTGTAAAATGCTTTTTGTCTGTATCTGTCAAGCCTTTTCAGTGGAATCTTTTTAAATTATAAACAGCCATCAGTGGGTTTCACATGGAAGTGTGGCAACACTCCTTGCTTTTACAACTTCATATTTATATTTCCCACAAATGAACAACAACATTGCCATGCTTATTTCGAGGCTTGGATCATTTTCGACCATTTTTGACAAACATTGTGTACATCTTTTATGTTACTAATTTGAACTGCCAAAAAGCGTACCGTTCTAAAATAGAGAATCAAATCATTACCCTTACCGTCGATTCTTTAACACAAATACATTGACGGGCCATCTAGTTTTTTCACCGAAACAACTTTATTCCTGTTTGCAGTTTGCGAGTTGGTTTATATAGCTGATTATATAGCTGGTACTACAGTACTCCGACAACAACAATACTGGATTGATGTTACATTCGTACTACTATTCTTCCCACTCCAGAGAAAGGAGCAAGCTTATTTTAGTATGAACGCGTATCATCCTTTATTTTTATAATTACCGTGTTCCTTTTGTTTTCATTTCAAACAAAAATTTGTCTGCAGAGAACTAAATAATTTGGTCCACAAACGGAGGGAAACAGTCATTCTTTTATATGATTCCGAGAAAAATGTTTTCTTCTTGTTTTAAACGTGGACTTAGTGGTGTGTAAAGAATGTTTAAAAGGATTGTCGTAATATGTGCTGATTTACGATTTACTGATTTATGGTTCATGTTCTTATTTGTTACACTATCTTCTCTCAGCGTTTTACTGACTTGGATATTCTTTTACCGAACTTTTCTATCAATACCATACAGCTGATCAGATTATAACACTTAAATTGCTGACCATCCCAAGCATTTTTAAACAGTAAATATATAACATGATAGATTACAACGAAAAAGAAAAGTGTTTACGCTACATTCATTCGTCTACCATTCCTGCACTAGCGACGTCTGTATGGTATACGAATTTTAACCATCATTTGATATTCCCGGCTAAGCAATTGTTTTATCTCTCCTATTATCTTTGCCCGTTTATTGGACGTCTGCTCAATTTCTGAGGATAATTTTACTTTTGGTCCCTGAGCTAAAATTATACGCATCCTGGTTCGTAAAATTCGTAGTATTGATTTTGTTAAGCTGATCTATAAAAATAAAATATTCTGACGTGGCAACATATTACATTCACTGTGTCTTTGTTGTTTAACATTTCTTGTCTAAATTCTCGGTTGGGAAAATCAGTGTCAACTTTACTTGAACTTAACTAAGCGAGTTTTCCTTTGGAAAGAAGTTGAATTCAGCTGAAATGTGAACCTAGAATATTTCTTGTAACATGAAATAATCTTATCAAAAATATAATTTTGACGGATTTTCAAATTTCCGGGGGTATTGCTAAGCGACGCTTCAGCCCAGTTGCTTACATCGTTTTCTAGCCTTAACAGATGTTTTAATTTCTTTAAAACGGTCTTTGCAACTACATGTAGACCGAAAGGTCGCTAATCAATATACTTAAAATGTAAAAATCCAATAAAGTGTTCTTTTTGTTATGAGGTCCGCTTGAACAATTATTAATCTTCTATCTTCAGAAAAAAGAAGGTAACACATTATACAGATATATATTTTTTTTTAACGCCCAGCAACACAGTCAGCACCCGTGCAGCCGATGTATTTTTTGACGTTAACTGCATTTACAAATATAACTCATTGAAATTCTACGAGAGAATCAATTCGCAATCAAACTTTACACACTCAACAAGCTGACGAGATTCTTTTTTTTGTCCAATGGCAGACTAATATATAAACGTTCAAATTTGCAAGTTTCGTTTTACATGCACGATTTTTTCCCAAAGAGCATGTGTCCTCTTCCACACACATATTCGACCCGGATTTTTACCGTACAGGTGTACTAGAGAAAATCATGGTGCCTATGGAGATCAATTGATGATTTTCAGAAGGTTTCGTCTGGGCTTTCTTTTCGTCATATAAATGAACTACCAGGATTACGGTGAGACACAAGAAGCAAATAATACTCTTTTTTTTGTTTTACATGCACGATTCTTTCCCAAAGAGCATGCGCCCTCATCCACACACAGATTCGACCCGGATTTTTTTACGTACAGGTGTACGAGAGAAAATCATGGTGCCTACGGAGATCAATTGACGATTTTCATTAGGTTTCGTCTGGGCTTTCACCTCGTCATATAAATGAAGTACCAGTATTACGGTGAGACACAAGAAGCAAATAATACTTTATTTGTTTTAATAAATAAGTAAGATCATTTTTCTCAAATAAAAAAAAACATTTGAAGGACAGGGATGACCTAGAAATGTTAACAAAAACGAGTTAACCACTTTAAAGTAATCATTCCACGTTTTGGAAAAGTACAAATTAATACATAAATAATACTACAGACATATTTAAATAAGCAAATCATAACTGTAATTAAAAATTTAAATTTAAACACATTTTATTTTTTCCGACATGTCTGCTTGTTCCCCTTTTCCCCTACAGTTATGTTTTTGATATTTGTTCTTTTCATGACATATACATTAAAACTATACTATATATATGCAGGTAAAAGAGATATTTTGGAAATGTAAACATACAATAGTGATAAGATGATAATTATTGATGACGTGGATTATATGAATTATCTTTACTCCAAATGCGGTTAAATCCGATTCAAGTTGAGGATCTGAAATAACTTGATAATGCTGTACCTCAGTGGAACATGGTTATTTATGTTCTCTACAAAGATGTTCCATCGAAATGAAGGATATCTCTCGGATTACCGATCAAACAAAGTGATATCCTCGTGGAGTTCCACACCGTGTATAGGGAGGATTGATTTGGAACGTGCCAATTCATTTTTTGAAACAGAAGACAATTTTCACTAACAAATGAATGTGTATAGTCGAAAAGATTGGAAAAAACCCAACCCAGACAGAACAACAACCTGTATAGTTTTAAACTGTAAACTTTTTAAAACTTTTAAATTCGGAACAGAATATCAAGATCACAAATTAGTTTGTTCAAAATCGGGTAAAGATATATTGATTTTTATCATCCAATTTGATGACATATATCTACCAATACTGAATTAAGCCTGTTTAAAATCGCATTCAGTTTCGCTTTCAGTATATGTATGGCTGTCCGCTGAGATTGCTTTTTAACAAGAGCTTGTGGATTGGCTGAAGATATAGTTTTATTTTGCGTAATTTATTGACGGGTTGATGTTTTAAGCCGGTTATTTCACGTGACGGTGGTGTATTCCAACATCAGAAAGTGACATAAGATAGCCAGAAATTACATATAAACGATACCCTTGGCCACCTCTGTAACTGGTATTAAATATTATTATAAATAAAACACCAGTTAATTCTTTTTCGTTGAAACAGTACACTTGGTATGTAACCTGTGTGAATTAAAAACCATTATAATTAACTGTAAAGATTCGTTCTACAGAATGGCTGTATCTATATTTGTACATTCTGTAGTATAAAGCATAGACAAGTCAATAAATGGTTTACATATTTATGCAATTTATGTTTTGTTGCTAATATATTGAGAATGAAGCTCTTTATTCAGTGTCCATTAACATACATTAACTATTGATGGTAGTCACGGTATCTTTAATGTTAAAGCACAAAGTCCATAATAATAGGATACAGTTTTACTTAATGCATGAATGTACTTTGAATAATAAAGCTAGTTATCATCGACTGCTTCAGCATGTTGGTACCCGGTTCCGTTGTGATGGCTCGGATGAACTAATGCACTTCAATGTAACGAAATTCTCATGATAATGTATCATTACATATAAACCTCTTATAAATATAGCAAAGCCATTGACGAAGATCAAATAAACGTCCACTTAACTATATATATATTAATAAAATATCAAGCTATTATGATGGCCTAGAAGGGCCAAACTGCCTCTCTGTGTTCTACAAACTCGAAGAAGCGAAGTTGCGATGCGATGAAGCGAAGTTACGATGCGAAGTTGCGTACGAAGCTGCGATGCGAAGGAACGAAGAAGCGAAGTTGCGATGCAATGAAGCGAAGACACGAAGAAGCGAAGTTACTAACTACGCATGTCACTTTTCCACAGTAAGACGGGCTGGCGCGCTGTTATATGAGTGAAACAAACTTAAGTATCATATAAAGCCCCAATCAATCAATCAATCCAAAGTAAGACTCGAAAGTCAGTATGTTATATATGATATCGATTGGTTTGTATCATGTTTTGTTTTATTTCGACATTTGCAGTTACTTTTGTGTAATCGCGACATGTTTTAAATATTATACAATTAAATGATTTCATATCTGTACTGCTGTTCTCTGTTGATACTTGTGCTCATGTTATCTGTTTATGCCTGTGCTCGTGTTATCTGTTTATACCTGTGCTCCTTGCATCTGTTTATACCTGTGCTCCTTGTATCTGTTTATATGTGTATACTCCTCGTTACTGTTTATATATGTACTCACGGAATTTGTTTATATCTATACCCCTGGTCTCTGTGTATATCTATACTCCTAGCCTCTGTTTATATCTGTACTCATGGTCTTTGTGTTTATAGTATATTTTCATACTATTTATCATTTATTAATTTACTCCTCGTTTCCGTTTATATATGTACTCATGGAATTTGGTTATATCTGTACCCCTGGCCTTGTCTTTATATGTATACTCTGACCTCTGTTTATATCTGTACTCATGGCGTTTGGTTATATATGTTCTCCACGTATCGGCTTATATATGTACTCGTATATCTGTCTATATGATTATGTAACGCTGTTCCTGTTTATATATCAACCCTTTATACTCATTGACTATGCTCCTGGTTGTGTCTTTACTCGTGGTGTACAGTAAAAAGAAATTTAGAATTTCAAACTGAGCAAAGGATTAGCATGGTAGTCTATCGTTATAATGTGTGTAAACAGAGGACAATGTTGCAACGTTTATTAAGATTTGTTGGATTTGCTTTATTTTTACCTAGCAACTATTTATTTTGTTTTAAGTTTGGTTAAAAATAGGTATTGTAACTGACAAAGGAAGATATCAAATGATTGGGAGCGATTTCAACTAGACAACTCGGGAATCGAGACAAGATGTAAAAAAAATAGCTGACGCTAGACACATTCAAAGTTTTTAAATTATTGGCTTATAGTCGGGCACGGTACGAATAGGTTTTATATCAAGTATCCTGTTAATTTAATTCATTCATTACTTTTTTACATGAGATCTTCAATTATGGGAGCGGGGGGTTGGACGGGGCTTCCTGTACCATGATGCTCTCCGAGCTAAACGACATCACGAAGTGTTATGGTGTCCTTTCGATCTCTAAATGTAGTGTGATCTGTGATGCAGGCTGGATTATGTGGTTCCCTTCACTGACTGTCAAACGAGTGAAATAACATTAGGTACAGTGTTACGCCCCATTTAAGTATTAAAACAACAGAAACAAATCACTCATGGGATTTTTCTGTCTTTAGAAGATTCAAACTTATTATTTAATTTTCGCCCTGAACGTCTTACATGTATATGTCTAATACATTTCCTTCTTGAAAACTAAGCGCTCACAGAAATACCTGTTGCTATAATTTATTATCCGCCGTGTCAAAGAAGTGGGTGGGTGATATAAAATGGGTTCTGTCTCTCCATTTGTCCGTCCTTCGACCTATTACATTTAGTTTCCGGGAGCTTAACTACAAATTTCCTCAATATGCCGTTAAAAGTTTTGTACAGATTTCAATCAGGTGCTAAACTGGTGCCTTTTGAATTAGAACACAAACATGTATTCTCCGGTTTGATGGAATCACTCTGGAATAAGAAATATATGTAATTGAGGTTAGCCATTGTTTCTGGACCAGATCTGCAAAATCACATGAGGTATCATTATGAAATTTGATATTCATATCAAGCAAACGGGGAGTGGATACATTTTGATATCAAAACGTTTTAGAAAAATACATTTAAATTTCCATGGAATCAAGTTGCATTAAGAAACCTTTAATTTTCTGAGAATAACTGCAAATCCGCTTGAGTTAGCTTACCATATTTTGATATACATTACAAGCAAGTGTTGAACTTGCATTTAATTTTTTTCAAATATTTACAAAATATAGAATATAGATTTAGATAAAGCAAATCTATTTACATTGAAACAGGTTCGATGGAGACAAATTTGGTGTTAGCGTTTGTTTGCCGGAGTCTTATAATACAAAACTATTTATTAATTATTTAAAGCTATTTATTCATGAAATGTGGTACACACATAAAAAACAAGTATTGCCTTTTGCTATTTTGGAATTGATCGACATACAATAAATTGAATAAAGGTATTGTAATATATATTTGGTATTACATTAATATGAGCGGAGATATAGTTGAGTGTATTCTTGTTTGTTTTTGAAGGCGATTTAGGGAAATTTTCGGTTGTGAAAAGTTAAAGGAACCTATGGAACTATCATAGACGTAGGGTTTCCACTAATTCAACAACTTTCGGTATTACATCTTTTCTGGCTATACTTGTGAATAATTGTGAATTCTATGTTCTGAACAGACAGAAACAGTGGAAAGTATGTCCGGGGGTGGGGGTTGGTTAGTCCTGGCATGGCTCTAGTCAGAAGGATTACGTTCAGACGATGAAGCCACCATACGGGAACTTATATTAATGCTTAATATTTACATTGCATTAGGATGGAGACCGAAACGTCGCGGTAAATACAAATCAGAAGTTGATATCCATACTATTATGTTATTATCGTACAGCAACTTTTAAATGTCATTCAAAAAAGTAATGCTTATATTGACAAATGTTGAACCCAGCGTTTCTAATCTCAACATATTTTATTTATTTCAAAAAGTTTTTGGGAGCAGTTATTTTTTTTATACCAAATTAATTGCACGATATGAATGCAGCGTATAACACCAATATAATGGATTGTTTTACTGATGTTTAATACCGTAAATAATCTGTAGATAATCTGCGAAAAGAAAATAATATATTTGAAGTCATGAAAGTCCCATAAGTGAAGCTCTCGTGCAGAAACTAACGAATCAATTAACTCAGGAAGATAAGTTGTTGGCCAAAATATTCGTAACGTACCCGACTATAAAGCCAATAGATATTAAAACTAGAATGTGTTTATCTTGTTTGAGTGGCATTTAGAAGCTGGGTAAATTAAAATCCATCTCAGTCGTCATGTCTTTGTAGAATGTGTTTAGTTTCAACTTTTATTTTACACCTCTCACGCAGATTCGAGCATTGTCCTACTGACATCAGTCCCAAACATTTCTATCCTTCCTCTGACAAAAATTCTTTAGGAGACTACGTAAGGCTATTTGTGTTGTGGGCATGTTTAAACAAATTGAAATCATGTGGCTGCAGGCTTGAAGCATGTACTAGCAGCATGTATTATTAATACATGCCTTAAAGCCTTGATATTTGTGCTGTGTGCATTTAAAAACTCGCTTTTTAAGAAAACTTTTGAAACTTCCGGCTCCGTAATGACTTACGTAGTACTATCAGGTATATATTGCTCAATTTTCAGAACAATCCTAATATTATTGACAGAGAAATAGTCCATTTAGTTAGTGTTACATCAACAACAACAACAACAACAAAAGCGCCAACAAGAGTGAGTAAGATCTAGACCCCGTTCACCGCGGGGTAAAAATTGTGGTAGGATGAAACTTACTCGTCCTGGATAGGATGTTACATTTTCACCGAAGCCTTTGGAGGAAGTTTGGCGTCTGCATTAAGTCGATTAAGCAGTAAGAGTATATACAGTGTCTGCCTCCATATGGCTTCTTTAAACATAACGCCCAAGGCTAGTCCTGTTAATGACCATTCGTGTAGATAGGTTACCCAGTCCGGTGCAAAGACGTGGGAGTTGTTATCCATTTACTGCGCTACGACAGTCACTCCTCCTGCAAACTATATTCAAAAGTTGGTTCAGTTGTTATATACCATTTTAATTATAATATTTCAAAATCCATTGTAAGATTCTAGCCCTCTATGTCTTAACTATCAATTCAGTTTATGACTTTTGTACAGACCAATCCAACTATCTGTGTTTACTTTTTTATTTACTTAGTTTTCAAAATCGTATTCATGTGAATTACACTTACATGACAAAAGTAGTTCGGTGCATGATGGATAACAGGAATATCTCGTAAAACACACGCAGCGTTCTACGAAGCAGCTGGAAAACCTGTTGTTGATAGCAAAGTTCGAAAACTGATTCGAACCAAAACAATGTACACCGACGGGGAGACGGCAGTCCAAGGTACACTCAACTTAGCCACGATGCAGTCCTCACTCGTTGTGTGGAAACACATCTGTTATAAAGATGGGTGTGTCAATCTAGAGGATATATACATAAGCAGATTACGAATGTTTTAAAGTGCAGGGACAAACATGAACCGGCATTGCACATGCGCAAGATGCCGTCTAAGTATGCAAAGCAAGTAAATCTAATTACAAAGACATGACGACTGAGATGGATTTTCAACTTCTGGATATATTGGTTAGCGACGTTTCGATCTAGATACTAAGATCGTTTTCAAGCAATGGTTACAAATCTCAACAA
>JAVFBZ010143389.1:0-14057 GCA_032466195.1 Katharina tunicata | reverse complement strand
TTAAGCTTAATTAAATGATATGACGGCCCGTCAGTCCAATTGGGCGATACGCAAGACAACAAAAGACAACGCAACCAATATCAACTCATTAAGCACAAGGAGATAGTTTCGTACGATAAAATGTGTTCGTAAATGACGTTACCTGATGAAAGTTTTAAATGAAATAGCATTGGTAGACAATGCCTTATGGGTGTTATGTCATGCGATACATGGGATATAATAATCACTAAGTTTGTGATATGTTTAGAATAACTTGCATACTGTTTCCAATGACAGTCATATACGTAACATAAATACAACAAGTAATGTCTTGAGCAGAGGAAATGTGTGCCTTCAAAGAAAAATTTCACAGTCATAGTTTAATGTTAAGAACAAGCGAATACTGATTTGTTAACTTTGTTATTGGGTAATAAAAAGAAACAAAAAAACAAGTACTTGGCGTGTACTGGAAAACGTCGTTTGTATCTTTCTGAATTTCGGAACTGATTGAAACGGCTGTTACGACTACCCCTTAAATGAGAAAATGTCAAATTTCGAAAGTAAACACACAAAAATAACGTTTTATTAAGCGTTATTTTCTTAAGCCCTATGCTGTTGACCTGATATATATATACCAAACAACCATTTCCGAAAGGATCTCATGTGACTGCACTCGTTTTATGCAGAGGTGGTGTTCCTGGGCGCGTTTAGTTTAAAATACAGGCCGTGACGATAATTACCGGACAATTATGGATCAATTATATACTGGCCTTGAGTTATGGCTGATTTCGAGTAACATATACATTGAAATTTTATTGACCATATCCGATTAGTACCATACGAATTAGCACGGCAATAGGTGCACTTCGAACCAATAAGTCTATTACCAACTTAGACTGGCATAAGTGTGTCTGCTCCAGAATATTTTATATACAAAAACAGACAAACGACAGGATAAACCTTTTAGTCTATATTTATTGTACAGTAAAATCATTAATAAGTCAATAAAAGATTACCCCAAAAGTACGAGAGAAAAGAAATGTCAAGAAGAAAAAGCCTCGTCCGTCTCGTCTCATCAACAAACACAGTCAAACCGAGATTGAGGAAAGATCTTGGTTCGATTTTTGAGTTGGATTAGGGCTTTTCGCAGTTTTTTCGATCTAAGTAACTGCATCAATTGCCATTTCCTTCCGCCTGTTTTATAGTACAAGATAAACAAAAAGGAAATTAACCCCATGCATTCCTGTAGCCTTATCCACCGCAGCTCACATACATTCGTTTACGGTCGATGCAACGGTTCATTCGATAATCCTGGTCTTCTCTAGATCCGACCAGGTTCCATTCGTTTCAGATCAGGGATTGCTCTGCATTCGTCAGCTCTAGACAGTACTTGTTTAGTATGCTTTCAATAGCGAATGTCATGTTGATGTATCATTTGCACTTAACTATAGTGTGTCGTCTACTCTGTGACCGAGTCTACTGTTAATTGAGCTCATATGGAGTAAATATGGAAGTCTGACGTAAAAGACGAGTTCCATATTTGGGAAACTACGACAAGCGCAGTGGCTTCTGGGATATCTGTCATAGCTATTCAAAATGGCCGTGGTAAAAAAATCTGCCAAACCTCCTGTTCTTCGTTTTTCCACCGATTGTGGCAGAACTGCTGGGAATATTGGAAATATTATTGCTGCTACATCAGGAGGAGACATTAAACAGGTAGGGAATGTAGTATCGTCCAACCAAAGTTCAACCAAAGGCTTTATTTCTAGATTATCGGCTGCTTCTTGGAAAATATGTTTCCTTCCTTCCTTTTATTATAGTTAAAGAACTACAACGTACGTTGTAATCAACGGTTTATCGGCTGTTAATTACTCTAATTGATACAAATTCATGTGCACTTACCTGTACAAGTATTTTTTATCGTATAACTATAAGTTACTGTACTGATGCAAGCTGGAAAACATGTACGTATTGGATAGCCCTTGACATCTATCTATAATATAGCCAAGAAAAACAGCCACAGTTTATGCACATTACATTTATGCTCTTTAACACCGGGTCGACTGAACTGTTTTTCTTAAATATCCTTTGGGCCAACCATCTGCATCTAATGCACTGAAAATACGCTTCAGTTTATCTGACAGTTTTTCAGTTATACATTTACGAAATTAACGATTTTCGACAAGAATGGAAATGTACTTCATTTTATCTGGCAGGTTTCCAGTTTTATTCATTTTTGAAATCAACGATTTTCGACAAGAAACGAAATGTGTTTTAGTTCATCTGACAAGTTTTCCCGTTTATACATTTACGAAACTAACGATTTTCGACAATAATCGAAATAAACTTCAGTTCATCTAGCAGGTTTTCCAGTTATTCATTTTCTAATAGTGTGATTTCCACTGAGTGGTTTAGCATAGAAGACCAGAGTCACAACTCTGAAATTCGATAAGATTTTTAAGATTCTATATATTTCAGTTTTATTAAAGATGGTTTAATAAAACCAAAATATATAGAATCTTAAACATGTCTTGTTTATCGTTCTTCGGTCTTCATCTGATAGGTTTTCCAGTTTATACATTTTCGAAATCAACGTTTTCGACAAGAATCGAAATGCGTTTCAGTTCACCTGGCTGGTTTCCAGTTATTACATTTTCGAAATCTACGATTCACTAAATGAAAATAGCAAACGTAGAGCTACTGCAATTTCCATGATCTATGATGAAAACAAAAAAGGAAATCCTTTCGGAATCGTGAATTCATCTTAAATTAAAAGCTTTTGCAAATTTATTTTATTCCAATCATCGAAGTATTTAATCATGGACAATCACAGCCATGTTCAAACTAGAGGTTATACCACTGGACCAATATTGCATTTTCTATTGTTATACACATTGAATAAATGAAGCTGAAATCGTTTAACTAAAATCCTATATAGTACCATAAATGTGTGATGTCATTAAATCTATGTATACGCATAGACACGAATTTTTGTAAGAACTAGACTATGTTAATTCTGAAAATCATTCTGAAGCTACATTTAATGGAAGTCTTCACAGAGATCAGGACTGACTATCTGGCTGTAATCTGAAAGTAGAAGTTGGAAAATATACGCACAATCCCAGTGGTATTATTATTCGACCCAGAGCTTGGTAAATCCAAGATTGAGTGACTAGGAAGCTTTAAGCATTGAAGGTGACATCACTGGAAATGTGCATAAATGTGAATAAAAAACGTAGACGTTTGTCGTGAAATTTACAAGTGTAACCGGGTGGGTCTTCACTCCGTAAGGAACAACACAATATGTACGGTAACGTCAAAATAATCTTTATTCCTCAAACAATATCATGTATGTTCTTTCTATCTGGACTGGGTTGGTGAGTTTCTGTAATAACCTATTGCAAAACGTAAGACAGAGATAGCACTGCTAATTTACCGCAGCTTAGACAGTCAGCTTTCTGCTGAAACAATCCCTATGCCGACTGTCACGTCACAATCAACTTTACATTAATTAACAAGATCGTTGCAATTAAATACATTTACTTTTTACTTACTTCGTATGAAAGAACAATACAATATACCAAACAACGTATCAAGAAAAGCTGAACATATCTTACAAGTGTTACATTATAAAATGGACTTCAAGTTACTTTCACTTTTAGTTTCACAGTATATCCAGCCAAAGCGTTCCCAGTGATGTTTAACTATCGATAGACCTAAGTTAAAGTACACTATACTAAAGATGTTAATTATAAAGTCACTGACCTACAATAACCAATTGCAAAACGTAAGACAGAGATAGCACTTAAAATCCAGTCTCGTGAGTACACCAGACCGCAAGTCGTCAAAACAAGGCCGGTAACCGTTACACTAGTTTTAGGGGACAGATATGGCATAGCTAAATTGTATAAATTGTGGCTTTAGAAAAGCACAAATGTCTGTTACTCAAATACACGTATCCCAAAGGGATATAAAGTTCGACAGTTTGTCAAAAACCTGAAGCCAATTGCAGTTGTAAATGTTCAATACAAATTATCATTTCTTGCTCAGCAGACCGAGTAAGCTCAATTTTGCAGAAAATTATTCCGAACGATCAAACAGCTTGTTCCAAAAAATCCATTTATCGGGATTAATATCAGACTCCTTTATGATTTTATTGATTATGAAATTCCCAATAATATGCTGATATGTTGATTTTGAAGAAGCTTTTATACACAGAAAACATGTCTGGTGTGGACTTCCGGTGTAGTGCCAAATGGAGGAGGCATGTCTTTCAGTTGTCTGAAACATTGGCATTATATCCTTATTTCAGGTTCAAATCACTCGGTTTTGTCTCACAATGCAATGTTCTTGCAATATATTAGTTCTCGTCCTTTTCTGCTCGTTGGTGTTGTTTATCTATAAATTTGTAATTTCTTGTTGTATTACGTTGTTGTTGTTGTGTCCGGGACTAACTGGCTTTTGTTTGCGGCTGATACCTTTCTCCGTAGCCATAGTCTCATCCTTTCTCATTGACTATTTGTGCATAGATTTGTAAATCTATATTGTAAATATAATTGCTAGTTAGTCGTTAGGAAAATGTTGTCTTCGCACGTTGTTACTCTGCACTTCATGTTCAAAGGCTCCTTCGCTCGGAGTCGCCCAAGAATATGTATTGTCTTCACTCTGTTTGTAATCACCTGCAGTGCACCTAGTATAATTAATAGTTTAGTTAACCTAGCTAGGCTGGGTTGTGATAGATATCTGTGAGTCTTGCACCATAGATGGCGTTCGAGTTCCCATCTGTGGTTCGTGGAAAGCAAACTCGTGATGGGTTTGTTTGTTTGATTGGTGTTTAACGTCGTATTTCATTGATATGACGACGGATTCTTCACTTCTTAATCTTCTCTACAAAATACGGCGGAAAACCGGGAGGAAACCTAGTAAAAACCGCCCCCGCGATTGCCGAAATCACCTCGTCTGACTCCCTCTTATACCTCAGGTCCACTGGGAGGCTCGAACCCGTGCGGTACATCGAAGGAAGATCTGCAGTCAGACGAACTAACCATTGAGCAACGACGCGGGGCCCCTCGTATTGGGTCGGAAAGCGCCCACAGGTTCACACAGGCTCCTTGAAAGCACTCCACTAAGTCAATCATTATCTCATTTTACATTCGCTAATATCATACTGACTTTGTGGTAATATATGAAATTGGTTTAGTAGATAGCTATGTAAGAGAAAAAAATAGTTGTTGTTAATGGTGAATTTCCCCCTTAACTACTGTTGGTTGCTTCGTGTGTACATCAATGTTCAATTTTAAGTACTTCCTTGATTGTGTGTGTACATTAATGATTCACCAAAATGGAGTTTACACTCGATGTCCCAGATTGTTACAGATGGTGTAAGGGGTGGGAGACAGCAAATAAAGTGATATTTTGCTATCAATGTGAAGGAACAGTCAGGGGTCTATTAATTAAACCCTACTCCAACACCTGAACACTCAACACCAATGTATACAATTTCACAGTAGAAGAGGAAAAAGACGGCAAACTCCCATTTTTAGACGTTCTTGTCCAGAAAACAGAAAATAATCTCAAGACCACAGTTTGTAGGAAACCAACCAATCCAGACCAGTGTATCCACTTCAAATCCAACCATCCACCCAAAATAAAGACTGGGATTATCGCGACACTCTCCAAAAGAGCGAAATCAATATGTTCTTACAACCTAGAAAATGAAATTAAACACCCGAAATCTGTATTTGTAGAACAAAATGCCTACCCTGAAAAACCAGTGTCGAAAAGAGTAGGAAAAGCCCTGAAACCACCAACAGAAAAGAACACAACCAGACACCAAGGTTCTAATATTCGTATAAGTATCCCATACATTGGACACTCCAGCTACAGAATATCCAGATTATTAAAACAGAGCTGTGACATTGAAACTTCGTTTAACAGCAACACAAATCTGATAACCCTACTCCAAGCCACAAAGAAGAAGAAACCATCAAAACCTAGCCCACCAAGAGGTGTAGTTTACCAAATAGATTGTGATTGATAGAAAACCTATATTGGAGAAACCTGTAGACCCCTCCCAACCAGAATAAATGAACATAAAAAGTCAGTGGATAAAGCAGATGCAGAGTCAGCTCTATCTGACCAAATAAAATACAACCCTAGCCACAACTTAAAATAGAAAGAAACCCGTGTCCTAACTCAGAATTACACCCATTGGAAAAGAGGAAGCTCATGTAAGCTATTCGTATCAGTAAAATTAAGCCAGAGATAAATAGAGATCAAGGTTTTTCATCCTAAATTTTTATAATATTTTAATCCAATAGACCCTGACTGTTCCTTCACATTGATAGCAAAACTACCACTTTCTTCTATGGCTTTCCTCCCACTAAACAATTGCATGTTATTTTAACTCGTAGTTAAAGACAGGTTTATGTTATTGAATGAATTTTTTTTTTTTGCAAATAAATGAATATAAAAATCATTAATGCCACATTGACTTGATAACGTTGTAAGAACCCACACTGACACGTTGTCACCTTAGAAACGCAGAAGTTGTTAATCCATAAAAAATGTTGTTGTGAAATTACTGTGTACTCCCAAGCTTCTAAATGCCACTTAAACAAGACACCATATGTTGGTAAAGAAAGAAGACATTTTACGTTCGCATGTTAGCCATGGAACCGTCATCAGCAAACTCTAGGCACTTAAATTTGAATGGGGGAGCAATAAAGGTTTAGAAAAGTGTTGTGCATCAAGTCTTCATTGCAGTACCAAGGTTATGATTATCTCAATCTAGGTAAATATGTTAATCTTCAATCAACTCTTGCATCTAGGGGTAAGTATTATAACCTGATATCTTTGCATAAAGGTTGCAATATTTCCTTGAGCTTTTCTTCTCTGGCAAGCAATATATGATTTAATCTCTTATATTTAATCATATTTCATCTGTGATAGCTATTACATTTATAAACGTCTAGTGTTATAATTTATCTTTTTTCATATCTGACTCACGGGGTCTGTGTGAGTTTGAATGCAATCAACTAAATTAAACAAACAATGGCAATAAGTATGTGCGCGAAAGTCTAAGTTTGTTTTGATACCTGGTTTTAGTAATGTATTCAAAATTATATTGTGAATCTTCGGTTCCCTTCTTTCTCCTATAATGCATTATGTTTTCCACCATGCATGCTGGTCTCTATAATGCGTTTTGTTTGGTTCTCTACCATGTATTCTGGTGATCCTATAATGCATTCTGTTCTCTATAATATATTTTTTTCTCTATAATGCTTTCCGTTCTCTATAATGTGTAGTTAAAAATTTGTTTGGTAACATATCAGAAAGTGTTTCTTTTCGCGGTGATGTATTACGTGTGGTACATAGTTCCATAAGGTTAGAGCGTACACATTAACTGTCACAGATCATATATCAGGCTGATCTATCTTAGCCATCTTAGTGTGCCCATCTACTTTCTGAATCAATGTCCCTATCTTTTTATTTTCCACAAGACCATTTCATATGGTCCTAGTTATACGGCTTACAGTTCGACAGTATGACGGTTGTCGTTGTTATTGGTCAATTTTTTTTAAACTCTGGCAAAGATGTATAGTGTCTCTTTCTTAAAAACAGCCTCACTTTTGTAAAATTTTTAATCTGTTATGCCAACTTCTCATAACGCAAAGCACATTTTTAGCTTTTCCATCGTACATATTCTCAGTTTTCCTCTAGGGTCGACATAGAGTGGGATTACTTCTGTGGTCGTAACTCAAAGACGCATATATTAATACTGAATGGTGTAGCTTCGGATGTATTTGTTGTTCTCGTATGCTGTATTCCTATTAGATTGTATTTTTTTTTGGAGGGGACTGAACAGATTCTATTCAGAAACATTTTGTAGACTGAGACACTTGCTGGAATCTAACCCATGACACCGGGACCGAATCCCCAGCAGTAAATGGCGGCCACCTATTAAATGACTCAGCTATCCGGACTTCTACAAAGTCATAGGTTGGATTGGATTTATCCCAGAAAACAAAAATTATGTTGGTCTCTTTCTGAACGACACAAGACATATTTCATCGTAATTGATGTTCGCCTCTTGGGAAATCAGTGTGATTTTTAATAACCGCGCATCTTGTAGGTCATGGCGTACAAATTAAATGTCAAAAGATCATACCCCAGACTTGACGTCAGTCATCAAACTGTGTCATTTACTTTCTTTTTCTATAGGGCTATCATATTATCTTCCAGAAGGCCATGGCTTAATTTGATCTTAGGCATAGGCCCTTATGTTGAGGCGTTTGACAAATGCGGTTGATTTATCTCCGAATTTATCTACAAAAATGAGTAATATATAGCTATGGTCGTTTACTTTTATGTAATCATAAAAAGAGTTGTATTTTTCTGATACAGCTAATATTTGAAAGTACAGATATTAGCATTTTCAATTTAATTATCACAATTGTATTTGACATGATATACACAACTCGGGTTATAATGACGTTCCACAGAAAACAGATTCCTCGACGAACATAAATCATTGATCGAGTACCCTAATACCGTTAAACTGTTCCTTTTTTGTCAATTGCATCACGTAATTTTATCTACCAGAAATAGATTTTTTGTTTCTCAAATATTTTAGGACCGATTTGAATCGTGGTTCCTGACAAGGTCTTAGCATGGACTCTCATGCTTCCATGCAAATCCATAGCGTTGATGGTAGGAAGAACATAGGACATAGAAAAATACAACAGAATAAAAACACAATCAATCAGGTTACTCCTCTTAAAAATAGGTACATGTCTATCACAGATGGAGTTACCATCTATATAATAAAATCAGACCTGCAAAGTTTAACACATGGAAAGCGTTTGATTACCAAATTAATTACATTACAAAACGAATCTAAAATTCTCACCAATTAGTCATAAACTTGAACAAAATCCGTTTCAATGTAATTTCTGCACAAAAACAAACCTTTCGTGATACAAGTAATGTAGGCTAGTCTATGTTAACATATCTGTTGGCTTAGTCATATCTTCCATACCTGCTGAACTTGTAGATTCTATGTATTTAGTGTAATGAAGACGATAGTCGATATTGAGAGCTATTTGCATTGCCAGTTTCCGATTCTCACACACATATTTGTATAGGTAAGACAAATCGATCCACACATCAGAGGTCACTCCAACAATAGTGGTCGCTTCGTGAGGTCCAGATTGATAAAAGCCCGCTTGTCTCACTCATTGTTACTCCCACCGTCGTCGCAAAGACTGTACTATGACCAGAAACATCCAGCAAATAAAGTGCGCATTGGTTAGACTTCAGTTCAGTTCTATGATTAACTTATTAAAAATGTGATCATTGCTTTTACATATTATAACATATGACCCTTCACAGTGTGAGTTGAACAAGTGAAATACCAAAACAGAACAGCAATACAAACAAAAGGACTGTCATAGAAACGGCAACACTATATACACGTGGGAATGAAATAAACTGTATGAACCTGACGTTTTTGGAAACCTTTGTAAACAAATTTGGTTGTTTTACATTACAAATAAACTCGTGATTTAAAGGTTAATAATTCGACCATCAAACAGTTGCATGGCATCCTACTTGCATAGGGTTTAATATATTTCTTTGGCAGAGCCGAATTGTAAAGACAAATCGGCGGAAGCTGATATTTATCCTCTGTCTCATATATTTCACAAACTCCACATAGTCTCAGATTTCGAGCAATAATAACACTAGTACCGTGACAAAGTGTGGGTAGCCGCGTTTATCCTCAAACTAGAGAGGCAGGAAATAGGAAGCACTTTTAGGATAAATTCGGCATAAGCTTTCGTAAATATGTAATTTACTTCTTCAGATTCATGCAAGAGAGTGTATATACAAAATAACTTTAGGCAAAGTTGACATGGATTGAAGATTGCTCACTTATCTGGAACATGTGATTAAAACACAAAAAAGGTGAACGGGTTTGACCTATGTAATGTAGAGCATGGCAGGAGGATATCGCAGTAGTAGTTTTGAAATGTAGTCATAGGTATTAAAAATGATATATAATATATGAGTGTGTGAGAAAAAAATAAAATGAATGAATATAAAACTAAAATACAAAAAGATAAATAAAATAAAGAAACGCTAATAATATTTAATAAAAATAGAGCTGATCAGATAATATAATAATGTTTGTTTCTGTAATTGGAATAAATCTCACAACTTTGTTCAGACTAAGTTCGACATTATGAAATTGATTGGTGATTTTCTGCTCAACAACTTTGTCGTTGCAGTTGTTTTAGGACCGCAACTTTCAGATCCATTATGGAGTGGTGACATGTATGACTAGAAATGTTCTTCAACTTGTTTAAAAGCATTAGTATTTATTATGTCGGATTTATATCGGGTGAGTCTTTTTCGAATGTCTGGTCAGTTTATCCAATATCAAGCTACCATGGGCAGAGACGACAGGTTATGGCGTAGATAACATTAGATGATGTAGAAATAAATTATCCGTGGATTTTAAAGGTATAGTTATCAGGATCAGTGGTTGTGGCGGATTGGTCAACGTGCGCACAGAGATAACATCGTAGTTTTCCGCATGGTACTACCATGACGATTTTATTAAATTTATAGCATATATGACAACGTTCTAAATTTAATCACTTATCTTATCTGTCTTTCGTATTTTATCTAAAAAGGTTTAAAAACCAATGTTATTCTTATAAAATGTATGAACTAACTGTTTATATGAATCTTTAGCGCACATTACCTGATTGCGGCATTCAAACAATTTATGTTTAAAACAAATTACAACAGGTATTTATATATACAAAAAAGATATCGACACTTCCAGGAATCCACCAAAGTGGGTACCTTTCTCTAGATTGAGAAGAATACTAGCACTAATGTAATGACAGACCATCCTTGTTGTTGTTGTAGTAATGTTTCCGCAAAAAAGTGCGCTGGCGACATCAATTGATAAAGGGTATACAGAAATGCTCAAATCGTATACACATTTAGTATTAGGCAATGAATTCATTCGGAGCTTAAACATTTAAGGACTATCGATTGTAAGATAGCAAAATTTTCGAAACTCTAAACTCATAGAAGTCTTTGAAGCTAACAGCTCGATAGCACATGTCACCGTGTGACAAGCCCATAAATCTATCTTAATCACCATTTTGTTTAACACGGAAATAATTGAATTTACCACTAACAGTGCTAAAAGTGCCAGTATTGAAAATCCAGAAAACCGTTTCGCCAATGTTGTCATTAAAGATTTTACTGTACCAAATCCAATTTTGTAAGGTATATGCTTCAAATAAGGCACACGATTCAGGATAGACTGTCATCAGACGGACAGTATTATCACATATCACATATTAAACGAATAAACTACCTAAAAATATCCGCCTTCTTCAACAGCCTTGGAATAACCCTCAATATGTTGGAAAATGTTTAAGTGAAGAAATGCTAGTGTGTAGTTCCGTCCAGAAATACTCCATCGAAGTGTGTTTATATTCCACATCCATCTCGTTATACTTAGCACTGGAGGGACGTTATCGCTCCAAAACTATCCTTATAAGTCACTTCACTTGTTTTGAATGCGTTAGTGCGGCGACTTAATGTTGGAATATAAAGCTGTTATTTAAGTGAAATACTCTGAGATGAGCTTTAAACACAAATCAATCTTATCAAGAAAGCTTTACAAAAACTTCTAGTACTGATTCGCTTTCAATGTATATTGCAACTTTTTTTACGTTTTCTTCCCCTTTGAAACGTGCTTGCCTCATCTATTGGTAAAAGTGGCCGTCGCTAACAACGCATTTAAGCAAACTATTCTTACTGACAGGGTAGCCTAGACACGTCCCGGTTTATAAAGTGTGATGCACAAAACTAGACGCAAAAGCACTCACAGTTGATGTAGTGTTGTGCAGGATTTAACCGGTGACATTCATAGCTTTGGGCATGGATACAATTTTTAGCAATCGCTTTATGAAAAACAAATAATCTATGTGTAAACTTTTGCCAATTTCTTACGGGGATTTCGAAAGTTAGTTTCGGTATTCGGCCAAAAAACAACAACAAATCACTGTCACGTTCACCAGCTTTTTCTTCAAAGCCAGTAATGTTAGGCAATCTGCATCATTATCATACACAAACGTAGCTAGCTGTGTTTAACTTACGAAGAGTTCTCAAATCTGGCTCTTCTCGTTTAATATCTGTGATAGATATATTTTCGCCATTATGGCTTACTAACATAACTATGAACTTCGGTCTTTCCCATAATGTCACATATTTGCGCTCTCTTATAACTGTTACGGGTTGCTTTTTCGCTCTACTGTCCTATTTTGCCAAAATAGTTCATATGACATACATCTAAGCTCGCCAATGTATAATCATTTACTTAAGCTTTTTGAAACCGTCGCCGTTCCAGTAAATCTTCACTTCTATCTGTTCTCTATTATGCATTATTTTGTCAATATGCATTCTGTTCTCTATTACGCATTCTGTTTTCTATCATGTGCTCTATTAGTAATGGTAGTTCGTCTTAATGGAAATCCTCACATCTAGCATGATGTATTGCGTCTGGTGCATTCTTCCATAAGGTTACTGAGGACAAATTAAATGCAAATTACATTGTAGACTGATCTATCTAAGTCATCTTAGTGTATCATCTACTTTTTTTGTATCAATATCGCTATCATTATTTCCCACAATATCAATTCATTTGCAGTGTAAAGTTTGACCGTATGAAAACTTTTTTTTCTGAATTTTTGATAATGCATGACGACGAAACACCAAGGCCTCAGATCTATACAAAAACGACAATTTACACGTCTCAGTGAAAACAATGGACCACGAAAATGCTCCATTTTTACTTTTTTAAAAAACAAATGTTCTGAAATCTGATGCTTAAGACTTTCACAACTTCTCAGCTTGATGGTCGCTAAGCTTTGTTGTTTGTGTGACGTATTAGTAAACAAAATTGACAACGAAAATGCTTCCTTGCCTAATAACTTTTATTTAAAACACAACGGACAACAGAAAAACAGCAAAATGTTCTGAAAACATAAGAAAGTAAACACACATTGGGATGGAAGCTGACCTGTGTTGTTTATGTGACTTAAGCATTTAGACTAGCGCATAGATCTCTGTAATATCTGCCTTCTCTCGCCATAAAAAAAAGAGAAAGAAAATGAAATACGATAAAAGTTGGTGTGAATTACTTTGTGAGCCAAAGGTAAAAGGTAAGAAAGCATTTTAATTGCCAATATTGTTTGCTGGGACACTCGCAGGGCGTTAAAGAGATGTATAAGGCGCTTGTAAAAATCTACAAAATGCCCAATGGATTGATTTCGTATGTTCACTTTTGCCTGACAGAGTTATGTTGCTAATATTGAGTTGTGTTTCTTCGGGTCTTCGTTATTTATGTATGCATTTATTGTATTCATAATGGATGTTGGCCTCTGGGGAAATCAGTGTGACATATTGTTGAGCATTCTTCTTGGCCATGGCATACAAATTAAATGTCACAGATCATATCCCAGACTAGATGAAAGTCATCAAACTGTGACATTTACTTTCTTTTTCAATATCGCTATCATATTATCTTCCAGAAGGCCGTGCTTTAATATGATCCTCCTTCAGTTGATTTACGGCCGATTTTATCAAATCGGCTGAATGATTTTTTGAATGATTTTAGCAAAACATACATAACGTTGTATACAGAGGTTCGCATTTTCAAAATAATCACCACAGTTGTATTTGACATGTTATACATAACCCATTGGTCTACAACCCAAATACCGTTGAATTTTACTATCTATGCCAATCGCATCACGTGATTTAATTTACTGACAGCTTTCTCAAACGACCTTTATTTATTTTAGCATCGATTCGAAAAGTGACTGTTTTTCTAACAAGGCCTTAGAATGGACTCTCATGCTTCCATGTAAAACAATAGCTTTGCTGTTCTAAATGGGTATACAACATTTTTGAAATTATATGGATTCCCCCAAAGTTAAAGCTATGGAAAGCTTTAGATTAACAAATTAAGATTCACTACAAAGGGAACG
>JAVFBZ010143378.1:0-20882 GCA_032466195.1 Katharina tunicata | reverse complement strand
GTTTGTTTGGTTGTTGTTTCAGATGGCCACATCTCCATGTAGATGATGTATATATGAAAAAAAATATTTATAAATATTAGAGTTAATAACGAAGATATAGATGATAGAATGAATAACGAAGATATAGAATTAATAACGAAGATATAGATGATTATGATAGAACTATGCTGTTCTATCATAATCATCTATATCTTCGTTATTAATTCTATATCTTTGACAGTTGAAAACAACAGCATATGAATGGGCTGGTCTGGATAACAGAATGATTAGCAGCGGGTGGTAGCAATTAACTCAGTGTAGGCTGATGGTATGAATAAACCCTAGTCTCTGTTAAGTTGGGGCTGGATTATACGAATTTGTATCGCTTCCATTAATTTTCTTGTTGTTACGTTGGTTAGGTTTTTGTTAATGACGCTGATGTGGTTCTAGTCTATATGATGTTGTGGGTTGGACTGTAGATGTTCTGATAACGCTGATTTGAGGTCTCCTTGCTCTGTAGATGTGTTATGCTCCTTTATTCTTTGGCGTAGCGGCCGGTAGGTTTCACCAATGTACTGTTGTGTACAGGAGCATGTTATAAGGTATACACATCTTTGGTTTGGGGTCGTTCTGATCGGGGAAACTTGCCAGTAGCTTGCAGCTCTGTTTTCAAGCAACTGTATTAAGTGACACCGTATAATTGAACAAATTAGTTAATAACACGTTGAAAGATGAAACAACGTACCAGGTACTGAAGAAAGACCCAACCCTAGATTGAATCCTAAACATAAACTACTTGTAAACAAACTTAAAGACAGCGGAGAAATAGATTATAAATTACAGAAAAGTTTAGTGAACCAGCACCCCCGGGCACCTTATACAAGAGCCACCATCAAAGTGCACAAAAACACTGTTAAAGCCAGACTTTTGATATGTAGTCGTAACACTGTATTCTCCGACACAGTCCGATATATTAGCAACATCCTAGCACCGTTAGGATAAACAGCCAGTTCTTTTGTCAAAGACTCAGCAGATTTTTGCTCTAAGTTTGACACGATGGATGAAGCGATGATGTTGAAGACATTTTCAGTAACATCCCTGCCAAATAGGCAATAGAAATCACAAGACAACGACTGATTTATTCTCCCTCAATGTCATCCACCTCGCCCAGTATTGAAAACATCGTTGCCCTTGCTGAAACGTGTGTCACGTCTACCTACTTTACATGGGGTGACACAATCTATTAGCAAATCCATGGTTTACCGATGGGATCACCACTATCACCTATATTGACTGAAATGTTCATGATACAATTTGAAAACACAGCCCTTCAATCTTATCCCATGATTCCAATATGCTGGTTACGAAAGGTGGATGATACATTCGTTCTGTTACGACAAGACCAACATCCTAAAGAATTAATGGACCATCTCAATGAAAAGCACCCACGAATACAATTCACTATGGAATTGGAGACGAACCAACAAATTTCCTTTTTTGATGTGCTCATAACTAGACATCAGAAGAACCTTAACACAATTGTATGCAGGAAGCCCACGTAAACTCATCAATACATCAATTATCACTCTAACCACCGAATGGCAGTAAAAAAAGGAATAATTACAACCTTAAGAAAAGAGCCCTGCACATTTTTCTACCCCAAAGGCCTTAAACCGTGAATTAAACCACCTAAACGGAGTTTTTGTTAGAAACAACATTTATCCAAGCGTACTTGTTGACAGAACCATCAAAGAATTACTGAAACCAACCCCCCGTGATCCACCCCCCAAACAACCTTCACCAATCCTGATCACTCTCCCAGTTAGTGGCACAATCAGTCATAAAATAAGGAGATTATAGAAAGCCAACAACATTGATAGTGTATTCACCAATAACTGGACTCTGAAAACAGAGCTGCAAGCTACTGGCAAGTTTCCCCAATCAGAACAACCCCAAACCAAAGATGTGTATACCTTATAACATGCTCCTGTACACAACATCACATAGGTGGAACCTATCGGCCGCTACCCAAAAGAATAAAGGAACATAAAACATCTACAGAGCAAGGAGACCTCAAATCAGCGTTATCAGAACATCTAAAGTCCAACCCACAACATCATATAGACTGGAATCTCATCAGGGTCATAAACTAAAACCTGCCCAACTTAACAACAAGACAATTAATGGAAGCGATACAAATTCGTAGAATCCAGCCCCAACTTAACAGAGACCATGGTTTATTCATACCATCAGCCTACACTCAGTTAATTGCTACCACCCGCTGCTGATCATTCTGTTATCCAGACCAGCCCATTCATATGCTGTTGTTTTCAACTGTCAATTTAATAGTAACAGTGCATACCATTAATGTATAGAAACCAATGACCATGCATGCTTAATAATTTTAATAATTCTCCCCCCCCCCCCCCACACACACACACCCTTTTTATTAAGAAGTGCTATCCATTTTGAATGTTTTATAAATTTGTCTTAATAGGTATTTGTTTTCCCAACAAAATATGAACCCTTTGTTATTTATGTAATTATCACCCCGATGTATCTTCAAGTCTAATATCTGTATACTTAACATGTTTGTAAACACAACTGTGTACGTAGCCAACTATTGTAAATCCTTCTTAAAACTACTACTGAAGACTTAACATGTATTTATAATTAGTTTGTCACAACATAAATTTGTATATATATATACCTAAGTTATATCTGTATGATCATATGCTTGAGAACGATGCCTGAATAGACATTGAAACGTTGCGCCGATAATAAACCAGAAGTTGCAATCCATAAAGTATGTGTTATGTCTTTATAATGTTACATAACTTTATTCACACGTAGTCATAACGTGAGTTTATAAGACTGTTTTCAAGCAACGATTACAAATCTCAACAGAATATACTTAAAATCATTGTAAGTATATTCAGCTGGGATTTGTAATCATTGCTTGAAAACGGCCTTAGCATCTCGATCGAAACGTCGCTTATCAATATACCCAGACGTTGACAACCCGTCTTATTCTTCATGTTTTTTGTTATTTACCTAGCTTCTTAATGTCGCTTAAACAAGAAATTAATAACGTTGTTCTTTTACTATTTAAGTATATTCGGTTGAGACTTTAATCATTGCTTCAAAACGGTATTAGTATCTAGGCCGAAACGTGGCTTATCAATATACCCAGCCGTTAAAAACCATCTTAGACATGTTTTTGTTATGTACCCAGCTTCTAAATGCCGCTTAAAACAAGAACATAAATTTAGCTAGAACGAACACAATACTATGTATACACAGCACTCAATATTTCGGTGCCTGAAACTATCCACATTTGTCAAAAAAAAAAAAAGAACAGGGCCGAAATTATGATGTGCTGAAACAAATCATCCATCCATTTCTAATGTTACATCATGTTATTATTACGTAGCCATCATGTCAATTAATAACGTTGTTTGTTTACCGTTTAAGTATAATCTGTTGAGATTTGTAATCATTGGTTGAAAGTAAAAAATTCATCTTAGCCATGTTTTAGTTAAATTTATGTTATCTAGGCGATTGTCTGTTCGCCTTGATGCACATTTGTCAGGTCACGAAGTCTTTTCCAGTAGTTATTATGCATTGGTATTTCGTTTCAAAGAAAAGATGCACACTGTTGTTCATACTCCTGCTATATTATACAGATTTGGATTGTTGGTGAGGTTTAAATAGAGTTATACACAACCTACGACCTGGAGTCATGTCTTCACAATGACTTAAGGTAAAAAAAAAGCTCCTTACTGGTAGACACAGTCGACAAACAAACCAAAACTTGGAACATTTTGACAGTGGTTTGTCACGAGCTTGTTGCACTCAATTAGATCAGATTGAAAATGCAATAGACCTGTCGTGGTTGTATTTGCCTCCACACGGCTGTGTATGTCTGTTTTCAGTGAATAGTCGGGTGATACTAGCATTACACCTCGAATCAATTACATGTTCTTTTAGGTTTAGCTCAGTGGATATGTCTCCATCAGTTGTGCTATCCAAATTGGAGGCTGGTCCATCTCACGGGAAGGATGTCTTTAAATCCCCACACAGCACCCCATATTTCTACAGGCATCAGGAAATTGTCTTCAATACTTCATCGGCAGTTGTGGGTACGGGCAAATTTACTGCTCGCAAATATCAGTGACTGACATTATCCATTTGCGTAATTCGTCGACTGAATCGTTTCAGCATTTTAGTGTCTGTTGGACGTAAGGATGATGGTTAATCGACTGCTTACTTCATACCTTGGGCGAGAAGTGGAATTACCCACATTTTCTTTTTATTTGGACAAGGGTTCCAAACAAGCTCTATGTGCAGTTTGGTTTTTAGAGCGGTTGTAATGTTGACTATTAAGACAATGGCCACCATTGCTTTTATGTTGCCAAAATAACTACACTTGACCATTTGAAAGCATTCAAACATTATGTAAGACAGGGCGTTTCTGCAGCATACTGAGCACACTAAATCAAAACGCACAGATAAAGTGTCCAAGACGATCGTGGCGTTATAATCACCGGATATAAGCAGGACTTCAGTAGGTAGGATCTAAAATCCTGTATGTCCCGCAGCCTAAATTGATGTGCAGTATCAACAAAAAATAATTTAGGTCAGGAAAATGTACTGCGGTATACTCTGTTGTTATTTAGTATCTTACTAACTGTATGTTTTCCTCCCTATCAGCGTCTGGATCTGTTACTCTCAATTCTGAGGAAAACCTGTTGGAATTCATCTTTTATATTCCAAATGTTCATTGTCGAGCGTTTATCGTTGGTATCAATGACAATGATGTAAAGTATTAAAGACGCGTTTTGCACAGTATCAAGAACAGGCTGCCCCATTCTCTGCGTTTAGTGAAACTGCTTGAAACAAATTAACAGTGTATTGCTTTATCGTAAATTATCTTCATTTATTACCACACACAAAATAAAGCCCATATAAAGTCCTTTTGGTATACTCCCTCCCGCTTCAAGGTGTAGACGCTAAATTATAAATAGGCAATAGTGAAGACTGGTTTGCTGGGATCCGAACAAAAAGCAAAAAAGACAACATCTCTCAATGTCCCCCTTCCGTTATTAACCAACAGTTTTGAAAAATAAGACGATGCTAGACTAGTGAACTATATCATCAGTACCAAACGACATATTTACTTAAATTTCCTTAAAGCAGGTATTGTATATACATTTTCTTAGGGGCGGGTAGTTAGCGGGAACTTCTTATGTCATAGGACTATAAGATTTAAGGAGAATCAGGAGGACGATTTGTTCTGGTGTCGTGTATTTATTCCTATAAATGTCCTGTTCTGTATTTTGAGTTGCCAGTATTTTTTAGGGTTGTTTCCTTAATAAATTGGACTGGTAAACCGTCACAAAAGTGATTTAACCTCGGGTTCGACTTAACCACCCAATCAGGCAAGTGTTATGTATTGAACTTTAATTTGGGTTTTCCAATATATATCTATAATGGAGAATCCGTACCCTTTACCACTTTTGTTGCAGAGAACTTGGCTATAAAAACAGTTTGTTTATTTCGTTGATTGCGACAGCTGGATCGCCTTCACTTCACAAAGTGTCTGAGGCGCTGTGGTCATGTCGCAGTTGTCTTTTCGAGGCCTTTCTCCGTTTTCCATCACACACAGAAACGCAGAGTCGTCATTTATAAGTGATACAGTGTAGAATACGGTCTTGTAGCATTATACGACTTGGGGAAATTACTAATGAATACCTTTGAAAGAAGTAACACTTGAATCTTTTTGTGGTGCGGTCTGAACATTTTGATTAAGGGGAATTAGGCATAATACATATGCAGAAAAATATTAATTACCGAGCTCAAGAATAGTAGCAGTGCATTTGGTGATCGAGATAGATTGAATAGTCAGTAATTGTTCAATTACAACGTTGTACCTTATCATTTAATTGATTCATCTGTCTGTATCAATCGCAGTGCCTTTGAAAGATTATAATTGATTTGGATTCACCCTAAGTGCAATTTTAGCCTCGGCAAACAGTGGAGGGGATCCACCATCAGTTGCCTTGACGGTTAACCATGTAGGCGTTTTTCAAATCGATATATATGGTTTTAGCGACAGTTATTTCCCCTGTTACTGGGACAATGGAGACATTAGTGCTTCCTTCGCCTCTTACAGAGTATCTTATTTGTGAATTCACCCCACCGTCCCTGTCACTGGCTGCTTCTTGAAACAACGTGAAGCCCGGAGGCCTTCCATCGGGAATAGCTTGGAAATACGGCTTCCCTGCAAACTGCGGGCTATAAACATTGATATCAGCCGGATCACAAGAGAAGAACAAAATATTGGAATGAAACCACAAGACGTTTAAAGCACTGCATTCAGCAACATCAAAGCATAATGTTTTTAACGAATAAAAGTTTTTAGACATCTGAACAATACCGCTTTGTCGTCAATCACAACTAGTTTACCTCAACTCATACCGTACTTAATCCTTAAATGGCACTTAATTTAAAATAAAATTGAAATAATGTATACTCAATAATGTCTATTTTATCGAAAACACAAACATTCCCAGTTAGTACTTAACCGATGCCTTGTAAGCCACGTTTAGTCCCTTGTAATTTGTGCATATCCTGTCATGTGTCCACTCTTGTTAAACATGTTAACATTTCCATTTTGATTAGTAACGTGGCCAACAAGTTTTATAAAGTATCCAAGTTATACAAACAAATATGTTTTCAGGTTGATGCTATTATAATTCTTGTTAGTTAAATGGTTTCAGTCCTTTTAGTGTAACGTACCTGTGGGTTGAGTAGCATCGGGGCTAGTTCTTGTAACTAAGTTAACTATAACTGTGTCACCTTTCTTGGGAACGAAAGTCAGGCCCGGAAAGCAAAAGATTTACTATTTGAGTTCGAAAATAATCTATGACAAAAATACATAATTCAACGCGACATTAATTAAACCACCTCACAACAAACTGCTTTCCATATAGCTGCTCTGAGATCACCAGTGTACAGGGTTAGTGTTTGTTTAATTGGATATTTACGCCGTATTTAAGACTATTTTACTCATATGACGGCGTGCAGCCCAATTAGTGAATTAACATTTCCACAAGACCCTAGCAGCACAGAAGATACCAATATACTTTCAAATGGTAAAAAACAGCACGCCACAACAGAGGGCACCAGGGCACCGGTGGCTGCGAAACAACCTCCCTCCCCGGGTTCCTGGATGCCAGCTAAGAACATTCGTGATCGTGCGTATGTTTAATCTCGTGTTAACACAAACACAGACTATCTAGGAAATAAAAAATAACTGAGCCAGAATAGTTTTTTGTGTGTGTTTTTAACACCGTATTCAAGGGTATAATTCGGTGGTATATTTCAAAAACAAACAGCATAGAATTGAACAAATTGACAAGTTACCCAAATTGATTGGATCTTCATCTTTTCCCTTCCCACAATATAAAACTACTTTCCAGAGACGGGCTTCGTCGTTTCCTGACGAATTGATATCGGTTAACTGGAGACCATCAGCTATTCTATAGCTGACATTTACTCTAAAAAGAAACAGAACTCAGAATGTTAAAACATCCCTTTGGTATACCCACATACTTTATTGGAATAATTAATGCAGGAAACGGTTAAAAAAAAAGTTCTTTGGAAATCCGTTATAAATTACTGATCTCAACTAGAGCTTCAAAAATGCAGAAGAAGAAAACGAAGCCTGAAAACGTAACTCAATGGTCAAATTGTGAAAAGAAAACTTATTTAAACGAACTCATCCCATGAACTTTTTCTCCGAGTTTTGTTTTTGTGTAACCGTATAATCAAAAGTATAA
Organism: Katharina tunicata; assembly: GCA_032466195.1. Classification (NCBI taxonomy): domain Eukaryota; kingdom Metazoa; phylum Mollusca; class Polyplacophora; order Chitonida; family Mopaliidae; genus Katharina; species Katharina tunicata. The sequence continues at coordinate 13,059 of JAVFBZ010143378.1, read as the reverse complement.
TAAAAGACCAAACGTATGTGTATATTCTTTACTATCACGTAAGTGACACATTAAGAAACTACCTTTATCATGAATATTTTATAGCATATTGTTAGTCCTTAAATTTACAAACTGTCCAGTAATCATATTATTTTAATCACCAAATGTGGGATTTAGCAACCGACAAGACAAGTAGTAACAACATTTCTCGTTTTGCAGAATTCATTTAGGAAAGTTAGCAAAATGTTGCGCTCTGGAAGAGTCTGGGCATACGTTTTATTCTTGCCAAATTTGACATTATAAGTTTTTTAATAACATTTGGGTTAAAGATGTTTCCGACTATTGTTGAAATAGCTTATACTGTTAAGAGACTCTCACCTTACATTGCTGTTATGGTTAAAAACAAAACGTTTACGTTACATATTAAACAGGACAATTCGCTATGCACCACCAAATTTACATTATAAATTTTACAGCCTATACTTACTCAAAATTGGCATTATCTTTAGCGGCTCGAATCAGGTAATTTAGAATCTCAGGGTTACAGACTCATGAACTTGTGGACTTGAGATTGCATCATGAATTTCGAGGGTGACAATTTTATTCACACCTAAACGTCCTCGTCTAATGAGAGAAACAATAAATATGTTAAGTATGTATAAGAAATATCCATACATGTATTTAATAATGTTAAATGTAGCAAAATGTGAGATTGTTGAATCTCATGTTCACTTATGTTTCCCCATCAGAAAGCAAGGGTCTCAATTTGACTGTTGTCTTGCTGAATTCATCCTTATTTCTACAACTTCGAATGTACTATGAACCAGAATCTGAACCCCTCCCTCTATAAAATGAAATAGCGTTTACGGCAAAGTGACGAACTAAAATATATATTCTTTCGGCTGGGTGGAATGCTTGGTTCACCAAGGTAAATGACAATAAGAAGGCGAACCCGACATAGGCTTATTATAAGTCGATGTTTAGAGCGTTATTAACGAAGAACGACGACGTGGTATGAAACACGATTTTATTATTGACATTCATAGAAACAAAATATCAGTATTCAAGGTTATGGTAACAAGAAATTGAAACACTTCAGTCTAAACCTTTAACCTACAGGTATTGACTGTCACATTCCAAACCATTAAACAATTAGCTGATATAATTTACCATTGTACAAACTGGAACTCTCCTGTGAAAGTCAAGCAATAATACGGAGGGTATTAGATATGTGTAGACCAAAGTCTAAGTACCTTTCAGCGAAAAAATTGTATTGACAGAAGAGGCCCGAAACACCTCATTTTAAGTACCAAATTCTGTCAATAACCTGTTAACAGGAGTATTTGTTTGAAATCCGATTAGTCAATAACTATAGGATCCCACGTGATTTCGTGTTTGTTTGTGCAAGCACGGAATACGACTCGTCACATAGACGTAAGAATGAATTCATTTTGAAATGGGCGGCGCGTCTTATGCAATGGGCGTGACGTTATAAAGGTGACACAATTATAGGTCAGTCGTATTTGGTAAATATTCAGCAAAAGGCAGTCTGTACATTTGCCTTTAAAACGACGTCGCTCAGGTTATTACGTATCTTCATTGACATCTTGAGGTGACATTGGCTCCCTGTTAAGTATCGGGTATAGGTACAGAACTATTTCCTGTATAGAAGTCGGATGTCTCCCATAGTTGTTACTGGTGGCTTGGGGAGGGTCGGTGGGAAAAACATTCAAATACAACTGATACAGGCTCAGTTCACTTGTCCCCATGCCTCACATTTTGGATCCACTTATGCAATAATCGGAGTCCCATCTGTCCATCCATCAAATAGTAGCGTGACTTTACCACAAGATTCCGTGAAGGTAATTTGCTAATCTTTTTGCAACACATTCTGCATCATACAGACTAGCTGCTCGACTATAATAATGGGCGGTCTGTTATCCGAACCAGAAAAAGGGATTCATGATATCAGAACTGTCCTTACCCCCTCCCCCTAAAACTAACATTACTGCACAACCTGCTCTAAAATAACAAAATTTTCTAAATATACACAAGATCTATCACAGATTACAGATTATGTTCCAGCCGATCAAAAACTCGACCCGAGTCACTGACCAATCTAATAGATAGCCAGTATTCAAATTAAAACCACTATCTTAAAACCATTCCACATAGCGTTCAATAGCTGTTACTGGTCAGATGACAGTATCCCAACATCTATTGATGACACACTGGTTACCATTTCCATCACCTCTCAAGGTTTTACCATACGTATGTATGCCTGACTACTAAACCCAGATTACCTGGTAAAATTCTAATTCCCTGTGTGGGCACATGGGCCAAGTTGCTTGCTCTGCAATCTCCAAAGCACTCCAATTTCATCATTGCTTGGTATCTTAGTAACACAAACTTTACATCGAGTCACTGAAAATTAACTTAAGTTGACATGGCTGGGTTTCCACTTGCATTAGCTATATTCCAAACTCTTCCCCTCCCTATATTCCCAAATACATATGACAACTGTTGTATAATTATATTAACTGTACCAACAGCTAACCTGATCTGGCACCCGCAGTCTTTTTGACCATATGACCCCAAATTTCCACAATGCATTTGGTGGACTGAGTTTTCCCTCTGTTGTCTTTGCACACTAAACTCGTCTCACATCATTGGGGAAAGCTACACATAAAAAGGTGTATGAGGTAGTGCGGAAAATGTTTTTACTGCTTCCTTTTACAAGCTCATTTGTCTTTTCATAGCATGAGAACTGGAAATCTGGCACATCCATTCTATGTAAGCGATCATCTATCACTTCAAGGATAATACCACCCACATCGGAATACAAGTCTATAAGTTGTAAGGGACCACTTTAAACCTAGACCATCAGGCATAAAACCTTTATTTGATGGAACGCGAAAAATGTATTTGTCGCCCTTCAATCCAAGTGGGACTGACGATACACAGCTTGAGACCAACAAGGGGTCACACACATGGGTTGGGCACATGCCGGGTGCAATTAAAGTAGAATCTTAGCATTTGACAAATTAATGCAAATGTTGGAAAAAAACATACGAATTTCCCTCTCGAGGTATATCTTGGCAAAAAACGTTAATCCCACTTGAATCTGGAGTAGGCTAGGTTGAAAAATGTTTAAATGGTTTCCCCTGTTCAGATAACATTAAATCAGTATTGTGTTGGTCATAATCCTGTTCAACCATTCCAAATATATAACAATCTAACATCTGACAAAGTAATAGACAGGAATGGGCATAGGCCTCGTTTCCATTTGAACTCGCATAACACATGTGTAAGTCAATATTTACTTGAAATATACATTTTAAGATGGCTTTCGTGATAACGTTTAAGTCGTGATTTTCAACCACCCTGATTTTGCCAGTAATGTAAAACAGTCAAATTATATGTAAGTATATCAACCCTGTGATCTGTAAGCTGTTCTCCTAAAGAAATAAATCATTTCAACACAGCTTCAGCTTCTTCTAAATGAATTGGTCTCTTGTGCTCACTTTTCTTAAAATCACCCATACATTCGACAGTGTTCTTCCTAGACAACAAAGTTGCCCCATACTTAAAATTCGAGACATCAGTTGCTTAAATAACTGGTTTGTGGTATTCATTTCTCCACTTATAACGTCACCCCCAAATAATAAATCTACATTGTTTTATTTCGCGCCTAAATTCCTCTGAAAACTGGACAGAAATTGAATGTCAATATAGAAGAAATAGCTAAATTCAAAGTCGTCGGGAAATTAGCAGGGACGCAGTTTTAGGTGCATTAAAATCGACCAGCCTCTTTTGTGCCCAACATTTAACTTTAACAAAGTCGTCGTCCAAAGACGATATTACAGTATAATTGTCGAGTTTGTCTGGCGATACATTCTGACTCGGCGCCGCATTTGTAGAGGATGATCGTCACCCAGAGGAAGAGGGTATAACTCCAACAATGTCACTCACATACTGACGTCCCCCCATGTATTTGGCTTATGCATGTGGAAACCTCAATAGTCTCTCTCCATTCTGACTGGCGGGTTGGTCAAAAGCTGGCTAGTAGCTGTTTATGAACCGGCTGGCTGGTAGGCAGAATAAAATTCAAATGCGTTTTGGAGGTCCCTTTATAGGATTTGAGGTGGATTGAAGCTTTTCCCAGTGACAGTGACTGCAAAGTTCGCTGATTGGTCGTTTGAAAGGGCGAGTGTGTGTCGATTGGTTGCTGAGTCAAGCAACGTGGAACATGGCGACCAAAACCACTTCAACTTGTGTTTTTTTCTCCTCTTTCAAACCAGCTCTTGCGTAAATAAAACTTGACACAGCAATAGCCAGACACGACCAGGAAAGAGTCCAACATGCTCTTTGGCTTTGTACCTCTTACCCCACGGGACCGGGTTGTACTGTGAAAGGCAAGCACCATAAAGCGTTGACAGACGAATAGATTCAAACAGCATTCAACGTTATTCAGTACAATTCTACCCCAAAACACGAACATCTAATTGCACTGACTGGCTGAAGTGTGGTGCATGCTCGACGAACATCTGCACTGACTCTCTCCGTCAACAGTGTTGAAACAATGTTTACACGACCATGTGTTTCTTCCACTATGCGTTTAAAGGTCTGCAACAAGGTTTCAACAAACTTCACGGAGAAAGAGGGAAAACAAGTTGGTGTAATGTTAACACACTCGTATGAGAACTGTTCAATAAAAACGATATTTGTTTAATAAGTAGTTTAGGGAGTTCACTGTTTTGGTGATAAGTATATAAATACGGATGCTGATGATGCGAGGAATACATGGGAATCTAATATTTTAAAATATAAGTGGAGGGTTGTAGTGCTTTTTTCTTGTTGTAGGAAAAATATCTACATTTATACAAAGATATATAAAAGTACGAATACGACTCCAGATGCCCTTTCTATACTACTCATACATGTTTAGTTCAGGTTATTTTCAATGTTGATTTAGTGCTTGAAAGGAACATAAGAGAAAGGCCGCCTTTTTGTACTGAAAACAAATCAAAAATCCCAGTTTATAAATCTATTATTACGGTTGTTATTCCCGGTAGTTCAATCTACACTTACCCGTCTGATATACTAGCCAAATTTTGATTTACCCTTCTGATTCCAACTAGCTCAATATTGACTTGCCCGTCTGATAGCAATTGGCTCAATCTTGACTAACTCATTTTTTTTCAACCAGCTCCATGGTGAATTAACCATTTATTCCAACTAGCTCTATATTGACGTACGCTTCATTTTCCAATTAGCTACATTTTGATTTACCCCTCTGCTTCCCACTAGGTCAAGATTGACTTACCCCTTAATTTTCACTAGCTCTCACTGACTCACCAAGTTACCGCTCTGATTCCAACTAGCTCAATCTTCAATTTTTGGATCACATCGAGGTCGTTTATCGACGCCTATGGAACTTAATCTTCCCCATATGAGGTTGATTCATGAGATTCATGTACCTATGCAACAGTGTCTTTAGATGATTAACTTGCTCCAAAACCCCTTGAATTATAAAATTTATTATTAATGTATACACCATGCTTGGCTATTTTTTTTTGTTTCTTACCCTTTAGGTGAAAAAGGGACGCTTTATTTTGGCTGTGAATATTGTGGGGTACATTTTGTCAGATTTCTTCCAGGTTTTCCATGATACACCGGCAAAACAAATTACACATATAAGTGTAATATTCTTGAGAACGACGTTAAACACCAATCAATCAATAAATGAAAGTAAAAATTGTCCATTTAGTTTCGTTGATAACAGATTTTTCTCTCTCTACTAAATTGCGTAGAGATGTGTGTTTGTCGGTATTTTATCTCTGTATGAAATGTGATATCTGATAAGATTTAACAGTGTTTGAGTGCACCATAGCCTGGATCATAGAATTAACGAAGCACTAAAAACGTACTCCTCTTCGAATACGGTAATATATTTGTTACTAATACATACATGTATTAGCAGTATAGAACATTGGATTTCAAAAAGATACGTCATCCATACCAGACGGGTATACAACGAAATAAGATGAAAATCTGCCTTTACGTTACATCTAGGTACTGTATTTCAATACTTCCTGCGTGTTCATAATACTAAATATGTAGTGGTACTGTTAAAATATGCACCAGCGTTTTTGATCGAACAAATACTTGACCAAATATACGTGACTGAGTTCGATCCAAGCTAATAATTTCGAATTTCCTGCCCTTGCTTTCCCGTATACGCTTAAAGAGTACAGAAAGGTACATTTGTCGATCCAGTAAACGGCTTATGGTGCTGATGGGGGACATCAATAAAAGTGTGCTCCATTTTGTTTTGATTTCGCCTCGCCACACATATAAAGCATGGCCATGCAATCTTAAATCATACCTGATTCATTACATAGGAGCCCACAGAGAAACCGATTGTCATCCAGAAGCAACCACATTCGCTAAAATACTAGGTTTCAGCCTAAGCATTAGCTTTTATTGTGTCAACAGCTGAAGCGAGTTGCTTAGAATACACAGGCATTGGTCTGTTTGAACCTCACTTGCTTATAAGTTATACCACATTCCCATACCTCTGGTTGCTCGGTTGTCTGAACATTATGCTGGTGGAGATATGTCCCTCTCGACCTGGGCATATGAGAGCAGTGTCCCTGTTTTCCACCAAACACCAACAGTTGAAGTACCCGTAAGAACTACGTTAAAAACTAGTCAAACAAAATAAATATTTTATTCTAGAAGGACGATTGTAACAGTAACTTATTGTTAATTAAAAACGGCCAATTTTACGACATCAGTGCGCGAGTGAGTAATCTGAAATGTGAAAACTTTCGGACCGGTAAATTTGATAATACACATCGTGTGTGGTCATGATATTTGTAGCCTCCTTGTAGGAAATATTATATTGTCATTTAGGGAACACCTTTGTTAAATTAGCATACTTTTTCATGGTAAATGTAAAACGGTTTGTGTTTAATAAAGAAAAGTATATCCTGTTTTTGTCTATCTTGTTGTTGAGTTCTCGTTCAGCCAGTTTTCCCCGCCTGTGCGTACAATGTACACACAGTGTATGTGTATATAAGGGATAAATTTCAATTTCATATATATATTTTATTTAACGTAAAGCAGAGACTGTTTCACACAATAAAACACAAAAGGGCTTGTAAGATGAAAAAGTTTATTTAAAGTCCCTTATGTAAACACAAACACTTTTGTTCGAAAAAATTGTTGACATTGTTCTGTGTTTTGACGAATGATTCATACTTGAACAATAAATCACAGACTGTTAAACGTTGAAAGATTTTAAAAATAAAAGAGACATACTGCATGTCAAAAACATTTTATAAGACAATGTAGACTTTTAGTAAAAATAAACTAAACTCTGTATATGAATATTCACCAAAGAAAGCACAAGAAAAAATTGTAAATCTCTTAAAAAATATTAGATTTTTTATATTGAACTCATTTTCCCTTAAGGGCTATATCATGACAAAGGCTAGGATATGCACCTCTTTTTACATCTTACACAAGGCTTGGACAGTGCAGCTTCCAGTGCATGGTCCAGTTAAAGCACACATATCGTTGGCTACTTCATGGGGAACGTTATAGTCGGCAAGGTTACTGAAGTGAGACAGACGAAAAAGTTATTGAGAATGACAGTAAATGTAAGTTCAAATACAATATCGCTAACACTGCCGTGTCAGTTTTGACTTGGAATCCACACCTCCTACCCGATAAATTTGAATTCTACACCGGTCTAGCCAAAGTGTCATAAATGTCGGATAGCTTACTCGTGGGACACAGTATCGGAGGATTGGAAGCTCCCCTGGCCTGGGCTGTTTCGGCACACAATCTGAGCCTCTGCAAGATTCTGCGAGACTCTCACCGGTAACGTAACAGCTCTTTCGACTGCGCTACGCGTGTATTTTTTCCCAACTTTATCATATTATATCCAGTAAAACCGAAGATATCCATTAAACGGCAACCGAAAAAGTTAAGTGAAATTCATGAAATTCATGACATTCCAATAAAACGTCGCTTCCAAAGAGGGTTTTAGAGCTGCATGTCATAGATTATGTCCAATGATCTGCTCATTGACGGAGTTTCCAATCCGTATATACTATATCACAGGGTATCATATCCATATCAGATATAAAAATGATTGTTAGTGGAGGTCTGATACGAGCAGAATGGAATGTACTACCATGCTACAGTGTAGGTCTACTTTTAGATTCTGAGAGATATCAGTCATTACGGATCAAATTAATATAAAAATATTTATGAAAGAAATAAGTTTAAATATCAAACCAACAAATATACTATCAGTCAAATTAGGAAATAGACATAAAACATACCCATTTACAAGAAAGCAAGCAATGATGGAGTCACCGAAATTGCAAGCACCACCAGAGTTTCCTATATAATACTTGCTAACTGTATCCTGTACGCATGTTGCCACTATCTGGAAAAAAGGAAATGTTCATTTCTACATGAGCACACGCATTAGATACTTAAAACATTAATAATGTACCCAGATTGAAAATATTAAATGAAAACGGCAAGTTGATACAAAAGCGCATGATAATTCTAATCTTTGTATTTTTCAACATCAACGTTTTCATTTTTTTCAACGACTTTCCCTTCTAAGATCTGAATTAAGTGTTCGTCAATTTACAAAAGAAAAAATGAGGATAAGAAAATATATCTTCTAAGTTTGGTATAGCCTTTGACACATTTTGCTTACTTTTTATTCTTTTTTTTGTTGTTCCCACACAACCCAGAAAACTTTATTAACGAAATCCATAAAACGCTACTTAAACCATGAAAAGTAAAGGGCTAGATAAAAATAATTTGTTAAGTAAGGTTTTAAAGGCTAAATTTCTCATTCATTATATTTAAGTCATTGAAAGTACATTGTACACTGTAAAGGAAAAACGTCCTGGTTCAAAGTTTTTTTTTCTGTGTTTGACTGGTGTTTAGAATCTGCTGACTATTTAAAGAGTGATAGTTGCTTTGTAAACCGCACGTAGAGCTTAAACCTTAATAGTGTCCCAGGCCTCACATTCTATCCAACAGGTTTTACAAAAGGGAGACAATTACTTACAGTTGCCCTTGATCCGACGATTTTCCTTACTCTGCATTTCCTTGGGTTTGCGTGTATGAGTCGCTGACAGGCCCCGGTACAATCACAAGCCACAGCGGCCCATCCAGGTGGACAAAGCACGCTTACGAATGCATTACCTACATCGCTTGCTTGCATTCGATTTATATCTGAGACAGAAAGAGAAAGATTGGAGAACGTTTACGAAAGCATGTATAGATGGTAATTTTGTTTAAATAAGGCAAACAGTTTAGCTGTGAAACCAGTACCTATAAACTTTGATCGTAAAATGGATTTTTCGGTACAGAAATGTCTGTTTTATATGGTTTTAAATATGTGTGTCCTCTTTAAATCAAAATTGGATGAGTAATTGCTTCAAGATTGTACACTATTGACGCATAGAATGCATCAAATGAAATAAGTAAGTATAAGCATGATCATGTTCATCACAAAATACTAAGACTATAAGACTAAAATATATCTTTTGTAAAGCAGTTTTCTTGAAAAACCACGATCGAAAGGCGGTTGTTCGTTTTCTTTAAAATTTTGCCCGACAGACTTTGGTGACATTCATTCAAACACATTACATGTATAAAGCCAAGACATAATTATCAACTGAATAAGTATCGTCCATAATTTTCTGCACATCACCATGTTTAATTTAGTGAAGTTATAGACGGCTTTCTTCTCTGTTCTTTTCCGTACATGAATTATAAAAGCAGTTAAGGATAATCAGGACATATACGAAAATGACATTTATGTTTTTAATAAATCTCAGTTTTAAATTGAACGGTAGGACTGACTGCTAATACGACAAACAATAAACACATCACTTGGAATAACCAGCAATACTAGATTTATTGTAATATTTGTTTATGTTATACATATATAATATATGTTTGGTAAGTTTATAATTAAGTGTGGACTGGTGTTTTGAGGGTACTAGGTCGGGTGTAATCTATAAACATCATATTATATAGATAACATTGGTCTTGATTAACCAAATCAATTTAATGAGTAGAATAACCCGAAGTTAGAAAGTATATGTCAACGAAGGAACACTCGCACATCGCTCAACTATGAATTATGATTGCTTTGCTACATAAGGCGTTGGAAGTCACATAATGTCATAATGTGCTTAATTTCTAATTCTTGACAAAAAACACAAACCAGGAATTCTGGAAGGGGGCATTTAACAAAGGATTTATGATTGTTAGCCACCATCTAATGTCCACCACTATTCTTTGTTTTGTGCTCTTAAGAACATAATAAATTTAACAAAAAAAAAAACCAAAAAAAAAAATTACAGGCTCAGCTTACTTTTAATACATTTTATACACTTACTGCATGATCGTGCACCATCTAAGCTGACAAGGAGTCAACACACACATGAGGGTTACACTCGACCTGTCGAAAGAATCGGTCAACCCAATAATCTATATTGGAATGGAATCTACATTCATCACACAATCTGCCCATTAAGAGCTTTATGTTCATAGATTACATTATTTGTGTTCCCTTTTACAAAGTCAAAGGGTAATAAGCAATGAAAAAACAAATTCTCAGACAACTGGACTTTGTTCACAGCCTGAACATTTAAATCTCAGTTCATAAATATGGCTAACAGCAATTAAGTTATTTCTGCACCCGTTTTATTGTGCGTTTCTTTTGGGTTCTGCTGTTATTACACAATCGTGTACTATACATTTGTTCATAGTGCAGAGGTTGATTCTGCTTGCAACCCTTGCTTCACTATAGTGTTTTTACTGTTATAGGGAACATAGTTACATTTTTGTTGTCTTATTCCAAATTTTCTTTCTCTACATTTATACAAAAATATATATATACATATGCGCTATATTGCATTTTCTCGATATGCGCCTATATGTTATCCAGCACAACTCGAGATTCATGTCTTTCTAGAAACTTGTCTCTGAGAATTTATCTACAACATGAGATTATTTATCCGTTTTAATTAGTCGATATCCCTGTGCCAGTGTGATTACTCTTTATAAAAATATATATATGCGCTGGCCCTGCTAGCCAGATACTCTAGTTTGAATCCCTGTCGAGGCAAGCAACGTACATAGTATTCCTTCTCTACATTACTACAAAACAAAATATATGTCTGCTAACCAGATACTCAAGTTTAAATGCTGGTGGATTCAAGCAAACTTTCTCTCTCTACGTTTATAAAAGATATGTATATACTTGGATAAAACCTCGGACAAAGGCCTCTGTAGCTCAGTCGGTTAGACCGCTGGCTTCTGTGTTTAGTTCGTCGCAATTACATTTGATTAAAGGTATATTAAAATGTTGTGGATCTGATAAAAACATTTATTCTGCCCATATATACAGGTTCTGTTGTCTAGGATTCAATATGTAGTAATAAGGGTTATTTTTATCTGCAATAAATACATAAATAAACCAATACATAAAAACAGTCCTGCATACATTTTACTTAAAACAGTTTAATTTAAATGGCTTAGAGTGGAAAACGAGAAATCCTAACAAAAATCTAGTGTCAGTTTCGTGAACAACTTCGTAGGGTCTGTAATTTGATTATGTCCATGTTTTTCGTCACTTCCCCATTCAAACAAAGCGATTTACTATGGAAATCTATAATTTATGAATTACTAAGTGATTATATAAAAGATGATATCATGCAAATAAAGCTCATTCTTAATTCTTATATTTCAAGCGGAAACATAATGTCCAACGTGCCACTACTGAATGCAATATGTCACAACTTAATCAGGCATATGAATTATGTCTTATAATAAAAAGGGATACACGTACATATTTACTTCTGCTTCTTTTCAATGCTGATTTAATACTGGATGAGGAAATGGTGAAAACGTCCCCTTTTTATACTAAAGTTTTAGTGACCTGCGGCAAACTAAGCCTTATAAAGTATATGAAATAATTGAATTTAAATGCAATTTTTTTAATCTATTCATGAAAACAGCACCTGACACCCCAGCTCTTTCTTTACTTTCCGCTGTCATTCCCACAAGCTCAATATATACACTTACATCTCTCCACTAGCTCGTTATATACCGGTATTTACCGCACTGATTCAAACTAGCTCAATTTTTACCCACGGCTCTTATTATCTAACTCACACATGCAGTCAAATGTTCGTTTAATAAACTTGTTTATATCAAATTTCAGATATAAAGGCGTTTAAAGAAGTAGTCCGATTAAATGTGGTGAAACTAAAGATTTTGAAATTTCTAACGGAGCCTCTAAGTTTGAACAACTGCGATTTATATATATTGCTACAAGTTTAATTGGATTTGTCTCTTGCGTATGATGGCAGTAGATTCATGCGTGCTCTGATGTTTGCTGCGTTTAAGGGCATCTGGTGTCAGTGCGTGTCATATATTTTTTATTGGGGTTTCCAAAGTGACGTTGAGAGTGTCTTCCACCGTCGTTGCGACTTGCACGTCGTCATATAGGTGGAGGATCTTCTAAGCCGCGTTTGACTTACCCAGTCAAGCATGCAAACGTGTTTTGTTGTTGTTTTTTGGAAGCTAAAACGTTAAATATGAAACACGTGCCCTAGAATATGCAAGTTTATGTAAGTGATTTATCGTATGAATCTTAATAACATTGTCTTGTAATTGTGGCAGGATTTGTCCATGTAATTTAGATTTATAAATATAAGTTTTTAGATTGTTGGACCATCCATTAGGCTGAACAAATTAGTGAAGGTATATTTCAATACCCAGTAATAAAGCAAAAGCAAAAAACTTTTGTGACATTTTCTGCATCTTATGTCTATTTCTAAGTTACAATTTTGGTCCATGTGTTTTGCCTTTAAAATATCATTATTTCAATGTGTTGAAATATATACTCTGTCAAAAAAGAAACGCATAGGCGAAATATTAATAGAAGTATCTCTTCAATACAAAGCGGGATAATTCAGTAATTTTTGGGGGTAGCACAGTTAAAGTTGGTACAAGTATGTGGTA
>JAVFBZ010143367.1:0-20885 GCA_032466195.1 Katharina tunicata | reverse complement strand
TGTCACTCAAGCTTCTAGCAAATTCAGTATGATTGCAACAATAACACAGTTTATGATTATTTCATAAGCATGTATTAGGAAACCACGTACACATTGCTTCACAGGTATTTAACAGTCAAAGTAGTACATAATATAATATTCTACGTAATAAAATATAAATAAATTGATATGAGTTTAAAATCAGTAGCCATCAATAGTTACATATCCATATCGCAACTGGTTATATTTTATACAACGATTTTCTGTTAACTATATTATGACTTAAGCTCTGTGGACATCTTGATATACATATGCCATTACCATTGCCGTTGATTTAAACACGAACAATGACTAGATGGCACTGAGAGCTAGAGTTCTCTCAAATGTAACATCCCCAGCAGCTGATGATGAAGAAATCGACTGGGAGCATCCAGGCCAGTTCGTTAGCATACACCGGGAAGTACTGAGTCAACACCAGGCGAATAATTTGGCTTATTTTTGTGACAGTCTTGTTTGATTAAGAAGCCTATCGTACGAAGTAATTGGGTTGCTGATGTGTACATCTCTGTGTTTTTATTTTATCATTCTACGCGATGCTGTTGCCTGTGGCTGACTCTATTTTCTTCCCAATCATACAGGACTTGCCATACAAAAATGGGTTATATATTTAATACTACATATGTGTAAGGAGACAATGTATGATAAGTAACTGTCCACAAAAAAGCTTCTCTTGTTATCATAAAATCAGTCTAAACAAGGTACAATGGAGGAACGAGTTGTTCGTAAAACACAGCCCTTAACTACATGTAGGAATGAATTAACTATACACATGCATGCATAATTTTAATTATTGGCGGCCACATTCACGGAATGATGTGTGCCCTGACTTGATAACTAGTGAATTAAATATCTCTACGAGCGAACATTTGACATGAACAAGTGAATTCAGGATATATACGGCATTTTAGAAGAAAATAAGTAGGTTATACAGTGACAACATATGTACACTGAGTACATACAGGAAACATACACAAACAATAACATATCAAACAGTCTGAAATACTTTGCTTGTCGATTTGCTATAGGATTAAAATTGTGATTAAAACACATACGAAATTTCTATATTTTACCTAAGCGCTGCCCAGCTATACCCTCTACTTCATATGATATTGTTGCAATTAAAAGACAGTATAAATTACAACATCCCAAGCAAAAGTTGCCCAATTTATCTAATTCAATAAAAATGTGATTAAATCCTGTCATAATAAAATCAGTCATAATTCATAGTTCGTAAAATCAAATTGTCCGTTTGTATAGACACGCTCTCATATTGTTTTATATTATATTACACATACACGTGGGCCACCACACGTGTTGTTAATATTAGTCTGGTGCAAAGCTATATCTTCATGTTTACAGTTATCTCCGAGACAAACAGCATCATGGGATCGTGAATGTCATAAATAACGCTCTATCGCTGGTCAAAATCTAGACTGCTGTAATCACCACAGAGGGTGTGACCATCAAGATAATTAGAGGAATAAATCTTTAAATCAATTAAAAATACGACTAACAGTAACATTAGCGTTCGATCGACAATGCACAAGCCCTTGTTCTATCCCAGGCTAGAACTCATAAAGCTGTCAAGGATTCAGAAAATGGCACTAGTTTTCAATGATGTGTATCTGGCTTGATCATAAAACCACAGCCGGCCAATGGCGGAAGGATTGTTAGCAGTTATTAAAGAGGCTTTAGCAACACATGACATTTGCACATAAACGCATTAAAGAAAGCGTTACTCAAATTGCATTTCGCTGCTCAATTCAATTAAATCACTGGGGTGATTTGTCGTTGGGTGACCTTAATACAGCTGTCAACATGATTTCTTAATGAACATAATTGATAGGGTTAACAAAGCAATGGATTGGGAGAGAGAGTTATATTTGCTGGGCTGCAGATGGAGGGTGGGATCAGCCGGTAAGCTCATCATCAGACTCCCCCCTGTGGAGGGCTAGCAGCAGGCTCAGGATTTCTCCTTTAGTCAACTGGCTCCCTTGGAAATAAAGGTGATAGAAACGTAGCTTGGCAGTGCAAACTCTAGCACTTAACCTCTAACCAAAACCCATTTGTTACATATTAAACTGACTGCACCTGTTGCCTGACCAATGTATTCATGGGCCTGACAATTTAATATTGTCTATTGGAAATAAATTGCCACCATTTGTATAGATTGTGGCTTTCAGAATTGGCCGGGTCAGCGCTCTGTATTAAGATACGACATTTTCTTCGGGTAATACATCATTCTTGTCTTCTCTTGTGGATCTGGTATCCTATGAATTATATTCAGCCCGAAGAATTCCACTGAACTAAAACAATCAAGATAACGTATGAACTACTCTTGCTAAGAAAAAAAATAAGGAACGAAGCCCCAGGGTTTCCTCAGCGTATGCTTTAACAGTATCAGATATAGTTCCCGCTTGGAAACGAGAACAAATTTGTCACATTGTAAATTACATTTGCTCTTCACAATAGTATGACACCTACTATAACCATATGCACATGATTATGTGACTCTGGTCTTCCATAACTGTCAAATACGACAAGACTATCAATTGGAGCTTAGCGCTGTACTCAGGGGTATTTCACTTATATAACGGTGGTGTTTCCCAGCATTAAAATACGACAGCTACACAACAGAGAAATGCGTAAGATAATATTCCTCCAGTGCAAAATATGATAGCATGCAAAAAAGCAGTCATTATTTTGTTAAGCGATTTTTTAGCATGAAAATGAAACAGACGAACCTGACAAATCGCTGCGGATTGGTCGTACGCTTTATACGCGCTAACAAATAAACGTAATTTTTAAAAGCATAAATCGTTGATGGTATTAGTAAACTAATCCAGCGCCATGTTTACATTCTCCGGCCGCGCAGTGGCTCGGTTGGTTGAGAGTTGGACTGCTGAGTCCCTTTTTCTGTAGCCGTTGTAGATTTGACCCACCCCCCACACACTCACCCCCTGTAGACTTGGGGTATATATGGGAAGTTTTTTCTATGGCTGCAGAGATCTTGGGGAGGGCTAGGGGGCGGGGGGGCTCTTTTAGTCTCGTCCATTTCTGCTTTACTTCCGGGTAAATCTTCGGAACTGTGGTGCTCTGTTTTAATTACAGGCCTTTCAGAACGTGTTTTCGATTGCCTTTGGTTCAGTTACAGGACCGGGCGGGATAATGATCACCTTTTTTAACTTCCCATTTGATGTTGTATCTAAATAAAAAGTAACATGTACCCGGAACTGGAAGGAATCTCGTGAAATCTCTAGCATCACATGACGCGACTTACATTCCCTATTAAGTTAAATGTACGGCAATAAACACCAATCGAATAAACGAAAACAAAAACACGTATAGTTAGCTGAAGTTTACTTCAAAGTGAATTAACTTATATGATACCTACACAAGCTTAACATTTGGTGATAACCTGTAAAACTTTACTGCCTCTCGTTTTACGTGTTCAAGCAGGAGATTGGATGACCCACACGGCGGGGGTTACACAACATAAAAGATGAAGGCAGCAATGTATTGAGGCAAAACGGGACTGGGTTTCCGTCCTATGTTATCTTATCCTTAATGACATCTGTCTTTGCCAAAAGAGACATCCTCTTCAACAAGTCTGTGTGAGGCTTCATAGTTTCTTTGATCCCTTTTCTATGACATTATTAATTAGCGCTGGAATTAATTAGCGAAGTCAATAATACTTACTATTTACTTACATGCTTCAATTAAACTTGCAACAGTTTCAATCACTAGTTTAGCTCGTGAGAATATTAATAAATTTATTTAAAGATGATCATTTTTCAAACGCTTTATGTAGTTAGAAAAAACATCACTCTTTGAACAGTAAGAACTGGGTGAAGCAAATCTATGGCGAAAACTACCAGCTCATTCTTCGCATTAACCTGGCAATAGATTCGTTCATTAGTGAAGTAAAAATATTTATTAATTTATTTAAGATCATTTTCTTTGACACTTTTTGGGTGGCAGAAAAAACACATATCTATAAACAGCATTCCTGCTGGTTAAGGATGCAGGTAATTAAAAAAACACCGCTTTCATCTTTTTATCCAATTTCAGCATATCTGGCATTTTCGGTGACTGAATATAAAAGCGATATTATTGGGAACATCTGTAAGCACTTTTTAAAGTCTTTCTCGTCCAAATCTAAATATAACGCTAAGTATTTGGAGTGAGAATGTAATGACAGTTAATAACTGTTTACACAGGCATGCACAATTTGTTATGCTTTATAGTGGTTAAGGATGTAGTGTCAAAATATCACAGCATCGTTTAGAGAATAGCTTTTCCAGTTCGTAACTTTACTGAGAAATCTTAAAGTTGGATGAACAAATTTACAAGATGACAAGGCGATTCAAACTTGTACCAGATACAATGGATGGAACTCAGCGGTGCAACGCTGAACCAACTGAGCTACGACGCGGTCCAGTTTATTCACACGCGTATAAATCTGGCGAACTTGCTCCAGTTTTAATAGTCGTTGAGGTATCTGCCGGCAATTTCCCAACAAACCGGACGCGGTGAACCACATGTTAACCCTGATGGAGTTCGCCAGTAAACGTTTTAATTCACTTACCTGGATGTTGAATGATTTGTGCCAGTTTATCCGCCAACAACCGTTCTGCCTACCTAGCAATTTGTAGTTGTATTTCATCAAAACCAACTGGCACTTAACGAGTATATGTTAACCTCGATGGACTATACCAGAATGTGAAAAGCTAAGCTAGTCTCTTTTAATAAACATTCGGGTCAACATCAAACACATGGTCGGTAAAGTACAGTAACTGTCAACATCAATTTAAAAATTCTAATTGCCAGATTGGCCTTATTATGGCCAGCTCAAAATAGCTTAATTACCGAATGGTGATAAGATCGACATGTTAAGGCGGCAAACAGTTCATTGACATTTTCTCTAAAACTTCGGTAGCCAGACTTGTGGAGTTACAAAGTTCTTGTAGCCCAAAGAAGCATCTTAGTTGGAGCATTAAGTAGCTCTGACCATTGTTTAACCGCTGCATTTCTATAGTTTGACAATCGTATTTTTTTCAAGATAAATGGGACTAGCTAATATAAATCGAGAAACGTTTACGGCCTTATATAAAGCAGCCATTCGGGCGTCCTTAGGTCATGCTATGAAACTAACTGAGTGGCATTCTTAACTAAGCTCCGCCATTGCTGGAAGATTAGCCGGTCATTTGGTCTGTCAAACTGGTCTAAAAGAATTGATATGGACCAATATTCAGCGGGAAGTATTTGAATACCTTTGGTTTACAAGTAACAAGTCAATTCTGTGCTGTTTCGCAGTCAGAGTTGAAGTACATTGTTAACGGACATGCTTAACTAGCCTTGGCCATCCGTGGAACACTTGCCCTTTCCTTAAGCTATTAAACTTATCTACCTAAACAGTGTGAACTAAAATACACGCCTATTTTTACCTTATCTCTTTTGTATCCGATAATTTGGACGGGGTAAAAGATCTATAAGGATGTTACTCATAGCAGAGCTGTGCACGATAAACATATCATGTCTGTCGGTCACTGGCTAGCGTAAAAACCTCGGTAAATGGAATTACCATATTTACCATCACTTTTTTTTTTTTTTTGTACCTAGCCTATGAGTTTAAACAAGACTAGTAAATCTAAGACAGGATGATTTAAACTTAGAATGTCGGCTCACGTATTGCTTACAGCTGTCATTTCCGCCAAGATTCACAATTTCGCTTCTTCTGCCACAATTGGTTGATCGGCGAAACAGAAACTCCGCAAAAATACGTCATTTCGTATTTGAACAGAAAGTCAATAGCCTGTGTCTAACGTATCGATGTAATGCAATCTAAATACAATTAACGACCTTTTTTCCTATTGTTACAAACAAAGCTTGCGCCGGCTAGTCAGCCAGTGTTCTGGCCTATTCAAATGAAATCACGCTGCAATATCGACTAAAAGATCTGTTGAAAATCAATAAAATTGCAGTAGTTTAAGACCAATGCAAAATCGGGATAGTTTTCGCTTGATTATCACCCTGATAAATAGATGTGTGGAGAGAGTTGGAAGCCGTTCGCCGGATCGCAGCCCACTGACGTCTCTTAAAAACACCTCCGTCGATTTATCAAATCAATAGCGTTCACTTAGCAAGGCCCTGTGATTAACGCGATCGCTGTGATTGTTGCGTCTCGGCGAAAATCACAGGGCTGGAAATCATTAAATGGTGTTTTCCCCTTACTTGCCGCGTGAATGAACATCGTTCAGCATTTATACGAAGTCGAACGATCACTGGTACAATATTCTCATGCGATAGAAGATTGCGGGGAATTGGATTTATCTATTATGTACAGATATAATGCTGCTAAACTTTTTACTGCCAACACAGCTTCGCCAAACACTTCTCTGAAAGTATGTTTTCCCACGTGTCATAATAGGCTATGTGGCTTGTATGCGTTAAGATGAAATCCGCACTGCGTTTGTAACCTTGAGAAAGAGCATTGGTGTGAAGTTCAGACGAGATGTGTAATTTCCCTGTAATCGTTGTGTGTTAGTTTACGAGCCACTCTTCCAAAAACCCATAACCAGAAGACGAGAAAAATATGTGTACGCAATTTTCTTGAACAAGTTATGGCACTAAATAAGTTCTACGCGTGTTTTAAATCAGAAGGTTCATCTGTCATCCTCACTTATATGGCGACAACAATAGCCTACGAAATCAATAACGAAGCCAAACATATGAAAGATAATAATATTGAACTTAGTTGTAACTTCCCAATTTGAGATAACTAAATCTCCACGGATAACAATGTCTAGAAAACAGATTTGTCTTGGAAGTTGGTTGTCACTCATGGCGGATTAGCTTGATGAGGGAACTGAATCTAACCTACTTAGAATTGTCTAGACTATATTGTCTGTGCTTACTACCCTCTATTCGTCTATCTATATTGTCTGTGGCGATTTTACATTTGTACATTTATCACGTAAACCAGCCAGTTTTCTCGTTAGTGAGGAAGTAATGGCAAATGAAAAGGTCGGTGTTGTCCAGTCTTTACCTTGTACCATCAGATTGCGTTAGGCTTCCTCGAGTCCAAGCTTTCCTGCAAGGACAGACGACCAGAGTCTCTGTCGATATTGGCCGAGTTGTCTCCCATTTGCAGGGAGGATACATTCGAATTACAAGGTTCTTTCAAAGCTTTTGTCAGCCTAACATGTCTATTATTTTTACGACACAACAGTTGAATTGTTAACAACTGACTATTATTGACATTGCCATTCCAAAGCAAGAGCACATGAAAACGTTTGATATGAACTGATTTCACAAATTTTCTACCGTTAATATATCATATTTTTTCGGTCTGATTTTTCTAAAACTAAGAAATCACAGAGGCCACAGATCAAACTGATTGATAAATATACACTTTTATTTCATTTCATGCAATGTGAACAAGATAGTGCAGAAATCTGCAAAACAACCACAGGATTCAATATATAATAATATATAATTCAGTATATGTTTGATTTCTAAAGCCGTTTTAAACTGGTGTAGGCTCTGTGTTGCTAAGAGAAGAAATTGTGTTTACATTTAACTTGGTATGATAACTTTTGACTAACCACTTTAAGAAACATTGGTTCAGTTTGCTTAATCGAATCATAAACAAAAGGGGCTTAGTTCTATAGTAGTAATATAGCTGATAATTTTTGCGAAAAGCTTTTTTCAAAACACTGGAAATGTATAACTCTCCAGTATTTGAACTATTACGAGGTCCATTTACTGGACTAGACCCGCATAGGGATAACTCTGAAATCATAATAAAGGTAATACTCTTGCGAAGAGCTTTTTAAAAATAAAACAGATATTATAGTTGGCGAGAGCAAACATAATACTTTAAACTCGGGCATACATGTTCAGTGACAGTGATGTACATAGCCTTTAATATAAATCAAACTTCCTATCATCCATGATCCATATAGCAATGTACAGAAATGTCGAGTCGATTACAGCAAGACCACTCAGTCAGAACACGGAACCGTCGTTTGTCAATACATTATAAGGACACGACGGCGCTTAGTGTATTTGTCACCCGTGTTCTGTCAATACACTTTTGATTTCAATCAGTCAACAGACGGTTTCCACTTTACCCAGACTCAGCAATATGAACATATCTCTTTTTTTTCCTCACCTTATTGTTTGGGATCAAATTCACTTATATCCACTACCACTAGTAGGTTAGATACTTTATTTAATATCAAAAATATTCAATGGAAAATCGGACGTAAAAGAAGAAAAGTCTAGATTTGCTTTTAGGTGTCACTTTTGTACTTACTATAAATGTTGTACACAATTATCGACGAACAAATTATATTTCTAACACATGTTTTATAAGAATTTTTACTGAGCTTTGTCTTTATATATAGTGGTAATCAATATTCTTTACTACCAATAAATAAATACAACTTTTGCGTTTTAAGTCTAGCCTGGCGAATACCATTAGCAAGTTCTGCGGTCTGTTCATATCAACTACGTCAAATACCAATGGCGCCTGTCAATTATAATCTGTCCGGGCAGTTATAATTCGCAACATTAGATTTGTACACCGGCTGTAAATCAATCCAAATCCAACAGTATAAAAACACGCAAGACTTAATTAAAGTCTGAATTAGCCGGTAACGATTCAAAAATCGATAGAATAACTAAAACTAATATATCGTACTGCACCATTATTTACGTATTGCCGGGCTAAACACTTTCGCTCCGCGTAAAGAAATATTGCATGATAAAGAGCAATTAGGAATCACACACGCTTCTCTTACAAATATTGGGTTTAGTTGTCCGATTTGGTAAAATTGCATATATTTCAAGAAATCTGGTCTGCACGCGATGTTCACAAAGAAGTATCTTATTAAACAGTTACAAACATTATAACCACAATCTCATAACACATATAGCGCTATGTATTAACGATGCCTGCTTGTTCTTATAGCAAAGTGGATTCCACCAAATGTATTTTGCCTGGCTTGTATCATGTTGCTAGCACCATATTAAAGCCGTTTCTGTATTTTATGCATAAACCAGTTTTCGTTACTAGAGAATCACTTTCCCTGCACAATCTTACCCGCGAGATAGGTCTCTGATGCCTCGTCGGGATATTTTGAAGTAGTCTGGTACCCTACCCTGCCTTTTTTTTTACCTTAGAAATAATTATTGTCAAAATGTACAAGTTTAAGGAGCAGGGTACCACGCGAGATATCCTCGTACATTGAATTGGTATTATGTATAAACACAGGTCTCGAATAAGACACACAGCTTGGGATATATTTCGCAGTCAAAATTATCTTACAAAAATTTCTACTTAAATCTTTGAACCCCAAAATCAGGCGGAAAACATGTCCCCACGAGGCCTGAGAGATAGATCTAACGGGAAATAGGAGATCTCGCGTGATCCGACTGTTTCCCTGTACTGCAGATAAATATCTTTGCACCCGGAGGCTATTCCCAAGAAAGATGGATAAAAATATGTTTTTCTACATTAACGGCTTCAAAACGTTGAAAACAAAAAGTTCAAAACTTAAAATTATAATCCGAAGCAGAGACAGTATACATGTACATGTAGATCACATCATGTTGCTTTTTGTACTGCTTCATTATTGCATTCCTGGTATAATGCGAAAGTGAATTGGCTATAACAGTAGTTTTAATTTAAATATTTATTTGATTGGTATATTTTATTATTTACTACAGTGTATATATATATCATCACAACATTTCCTATATTTTTATGTAAAAGACATATTATCCTTTCCCAAAGCAAGAGACTGTATAAAACAGTTGATAACCACAGAATGGTTCATTATTCAGTTCATATTTATTTATATATATTATCGCATGTCAGTCGAAATAAAATCTTCCGAACTTCTCGTATTGTCTTATCTACACTATAATACAGTTAAAGTCAATGTAATGCCTTTATTGTATCCAGATTATGCGTCAATTAAACGCCCATGCATTGCATTTACAGGACGAGAAACATAACAGCACAACAAATCGGGTTCCTGGTGCTCGTTAGCTCAGATAGAACCAGGACACAGGAACCCGCGCCCCCGATATATTCATAGATCATTGACTGAAACGTAAACTGTTATATATCAACACGAGCATGACAGCTGTTTTAATCAGTAACATTTTGTATATTTTATAAAGGCCACCAAGTTATTATAAATTATGAATGAAACTTGATACTTCAATTCCCCTGCATACCTAGTTATGGCGCGATTAGCCTAATTATTTATTAAATGTCAATCGCTATCAAACCGATTGTTGTTATATGTTAATGACATTGGCTTTTTCCAATAGGTCTGTACAAGTGCTCTATGCGTAACAACGCGTTGAATACCGTAGAGTATTCATTGAACAATAGCGAAGCATACTATTACAGACTTTTTCAAACATTAATTTGCTTATAATTATTGTGGAAATACTAAAAGGTCGTCTATTATAACGGGCCTATATATCAATACTGTGTTCGCTGTTCCTTGATTTGTTTTGACAGCCAACAAAGCAAACATTGGGGGCATACTACCCTGGGGACAATAGCCTCAAAACTTCACACGTTTTCCCCTGTCCTTATGCGTCATTACCTGTAAATTTTCTATGTCAACAAAAGCTTTACATGCAACGACAAAGGGTCCTTAAACCAGTTTAAAACAATATTTGACATATTATCGGTGCCAACGGCTACATAACGCTTCAACAGTATCCATATATCGATCACAGAATTGTAAATATGTACTTCATGAGACGGACCACGATGAAAAAGGTATATGAGCAGGGCGCGCGTGCCGTTCCAGACAAACACAGTATGGCTGATGTATTGATAAATGAGGCCATATTACAGAGATTATAGAGACCAGGAACATTCGGAAACTCGATCGCACAACGGTCTAGTTAGGTTTTTTTTTAACTAGTTAAGATATTATAGATAGCAATATGCAGCAATAAATAAACACCCACTGAGTACAGGTAAAATTGCACTATTAACGAATGGGATAGTAATATATCAATACCTTACCCCAAAAGTCGACAACTACCAGCAGACAGTCACAAAAGGTATTCCGCAAAGACGTAAAATTCCGCTGTCCAACGCAGCAATTTTAATGTATCTGCCAGAGTGTCCAAGGAAAGGTTAACTTATTATGTAGTTATTGAATGATACCGGACAGAGATCACCAGTCCGGCTCTTTATTACGTAATAAATCGATTGGTTTACTTTCTCGCCCAGCCTCCAACCCCACATGAAAATCACAGCTGGCTTAGACAATGGTAGTTCCCTACTGGTTGGGCTGTATCCGTCCCATGGGAAATATGTCGATCGTCATATGATATGATAGCCTGCAAAATCTCAGTTAGTAATCTGGGAGAATATATAAATTTAATATTCCGTATGTTTTTTGGATCGTACGGTCTGTAAGAAGTAATCACAGATCAGTTGAAAGTAGAGGATCTCATGAATCGGTCAAATATAAATATTAAGTATAATGTCGAATACTGTACCAAAATCTACAAGTAGCCTACATTGTCAGTTCTCACTATTTGAAAACTTGTGGATCTCTGCTAGATACTTGCTGTCTATGCAGAAATTAATGTAGACTTTGCTCTTAGTAGCATCAACATAAACGTTCAAAAATTCCCTGAATTTATCCAAAACAAAAAGGTAGTTATGGAGTTTTAAGTAAACAAGCGATCCATAATGACTGACAAATGTTCCTGTTTCATGTCAAAAGAATAAAATGAGAAAAAAATGGAGATAAGCAGCAACTAAACAACTGCCTATAAGATAGCAATATGTGTGGGCACTTTCTCTACGAGATAAACAGAAGCCATTAAATTCCCCTTGCTTCATATCTCACAGTGAAAAATATGTATTCTGATCCATTTCCAAGAATAAATCAAACTACAAATATTCAAAATGTAACGTCACTATAAAGAGATGTCCACAAATCGTGTACGCAGACTGGCTGCTGAATTCCTGCGAAGTTTACATAGACCATCCTCGACAGTATCTCTTTGACGAATCTATTTGGCATTCCATGTGTGAAGTGTTACTCGTCGTTTACACGTCTGTTTAATGTCAATGGCTATCCTGTAAGACTCGCAGTATATCCATTGGTACACACTGGAGGTAAACACATATCACTGCGGAACACAAAAAATAACAATGTAGCAGCAGCTAACGCAAGTCATTAGGAGAAAAAGGAAACCCATTACGGCCCTTATGGAGGAACATTCCCAATAGGCGCCTGGTAAAGATACCACCGACCATATAGTTGATATCGAGTAGCAAGGTTTCGATTAACCCATATTTATCTGATCAATGCGAACAGAGAGTAACTGGTATAGCTAACATAAACACTAAATTAACACAGGTAATAGTGACCAGTTAGAACACGCGTATTGATTTTATTACTGGCTATCAAAAGTGAGGCATTTTACTGCATTTTAAGCACGCCAGTCCAGCCAAAGAAACATCAGCTGATTCTAAACAGGTATAAAGCATGCCGGGGCAGGTTGAAATGTATACTGATCAAGACGGATAAGTATTATCATTTTTCTTTTAATGACACGAAACACCTGAGACTCTTATCTCACATGTTAGGAAAACTCGTAGGTAACGCTAAGTGTGTTTGTTTGATTGGTGTTAAACGTCGTACTCATGACTATTTCACCTATATCACGACTTATTATTCATTTTTATTAATTTGCAGTGCCGATGTATGGTGGAAAACCGGGAAGTAACCTCGTAAAAACCACCCCGCGAACTCCGCAGCCACCGGAAAACTTGCCTTATATACATAAGGTCCACAGGGGCGATCGAACCTATTCTGGGCTGGTAACGCTCAGGACAATGTTCTACACTCTTTGGTCCGCATTGCTCAAAGGTACAACAAAATGGTAATATAACTAAACGACTGCTTTGCGGGTGATTACGCGGGAGCTACCTGTGCCTTGGCGCTCTCCGAGCTAAGGGGCACCCGGAAGCCAATTTGTTATTGTGTCCTGTTTTCGTTCTCTAAATGTATTGTTGTGTCTTCTGTGTTTCAGTTGTCGTTTAGTGTGGTTTCCTTCAAGCTTTCTTTTAGGCATATGCCACCCCATTGAAAATAAAAGTTTTTGCACAGTTTTACCAAAGCAAACAGCGCATGTCAGTGCAATAAAATCCTATTTAGACAGCCCTCTGTCATTGGTGTAAGGGAGGCTGTCAAACCATGACGTTCCATTTTGTGGCATTATATACCCCGACAACACTCAAATGCCCCCCGTCATTAACAATATTGCAAATAAACAAACATTAAATACAGGGTGTAACGCTACCAGTGCGGAAGTATTTTTACAGAGCCTGCGTGAGATAGTTCTGAAAAGCAATTGTCGTGTGTTGTAGTCTGCATTTTGCTGTACATATTGTTGAAGATATTTAGTAATGAACGAAAAAAAGTTGAATCATAGTTCGGATGTTTTCACGTTCCTTTTTGGTACCAATTGTTGTAAGATTTTCATGCTAAAAATTGTTCGTTTCCAAAATGTTTTATCAAAGCTGCAATTGTTCAAGTGTCTTAAAATGTTTAATTTAATACATTTTAGCCGATTTTAGTGTCATAGTATAAAAGAATCGGGTAAGCTCCACCATACTAATGCGTGGTTGTATTTAGAGCCCGCATAGTGAGACAATTAATAAAATCTTACCAAATAACACAATATCATACAGCGTATATTTCAACTTAAGACTGTCTGTGCAATGAATCGCTCACATGTCTCTCAGACAACGTGGAAATAACAGAGCAAAGTAAAGATTTCTAGCACGATTTCGAAGAGGTTGAAAAAACATGACGGCTGCATATGTTCCCGGAGGTAAGGTCAGATGTGTTAAATAGGTCATTACATAGCGTATACCACCAGACATAACACAGTAAGGTTATAACAAACATATACACATGTGGTTGATGCTACAAATAGTTCGGTCAATTGATACCATATTTACCACCTTTGCCGTGTATCTCGCAGCCTTTTCCTTTGAACCATCTTATCTCACAAAATGGCCCACTGATTCTGATAAGACCAACATATCAGATCGTAGAACTTCTTTGTTTCAGATATGAACGCTACATTAACTATGAAAAAAAAGGTTTCGAATTCCGCACAGATTGAAATCTATTCATAAGCCAACTGATATCGTGGGTGAATTCAATATCGTACGAATGTTTGGCTGTAATAAGTTAGCTGGATTCACGAAGCCACATACACGAGTCACGTGTATGTAAGATAATAAGAAGATACAAAAGACTGAGATGTTACTAAACTACTGGATAGTTGTCAAAAGGATTATGTATTATGTGGACTGGAATTTCACTTCGACAAACACAGCATATTGCAAAATTGATTAAATGAAATCGTATTTAAAAAGTACGAGATTGTTTTTATGCATTATTTTAAACAAATTTTCTTACACAATCAATGGACAGCATAAATAGTGGAATTCTATGGAAAATTCCATACTGTTCTGACTTTTTTCTTAAAGACGTTTATTGATGTACAAAAACCTTATAAAACCGAAGTAACAGACACTTCTTATAAACTTGGACATTTAATGAGTTTAATATTCTCTAATATTTAATATAACTTGTTCCCACATGAATATAAGGTATAATGAAACAATGACAAAAACAAACACACATGTGTTTTTGATGTCTTATACAAAACGTAATTAAATGAAATTGCTGCCCTGTTTTCAAACAACGCAAGCATTAATCCGTACAGCTACGACACAATACATATTGTGACATGAAACGTTTTTATCTTTGTGTACACCATGATCAAACTGCCTTCAAACCCCGTCGTTTTGGAGTAGTCAAAACAAATGAAAAACAAAACAACACTGCAACTAAGAAACTGAAGAAAGCAATATATCGTGTGCTAGCCAGAGACCCGAGTTCGAATCCCGCTAAAGACAGCAAAATGTCATGTCTATACATGTATAAAAAAAGTACATACATTGTATGTCGTCACTGTCCAGGAACCATGCCTTAACACACTAATTTGTTTTGGATGGGATATTTTTCGATCATACTTACAGGGCGTTATATTAACGTTAGTCAGGCGAATTAATATTTTTTTATAATGTAAAATGGATATGATTCAGTGTCTTTCAAACTGTAAAATGGATCAGATAAAGTATTACCACAAACTCATGTTAGTAATTTTACATATACGTTTTGAGTAATATTGAATAAGAGAAACCCTGCAAAGGGAAGACAATTCAGTATAGATAATATATTTCGGCTTTGTTATTATTTTGACAACGTTTATGACAAATTTGCGTTGCCCGTGTATGTGGAAAGTCGGTAATAGACCTTGTAAACAAATCACTCCGCGATCTCCGCAGTCACCGGAAAACTTGACTTATCAACCGAAGGACGAGTTAAGGAGAGTCTGCATTCCCTACGCTCAACTAACTCAGCCAAGACGCTGCCCCCGAATTAAGTTTCATGTATATATGTTTAACGGATGCTGGAATATTAAAGCCGAAATTTATTATCTATAGAGACAGGACCTTTTTCGTAGTTCCTCTTATTCTATAACATTAATGTTGCATGGAAAAATAATATCTAAAAGTAGGGAAAATAATATCAAAGTTGGGTTCAAAAAGTATTATTGGCAAATCGCCTAAGCATATGTTTACTTTTGTATGAAGTTGGATCAATATGACTATGTTCGGATTACAGATCATATACAAGTATTATCTTGTGAGAAAAACTGGTTAAAACACAGAAAATCCACGACCTTCCTCTGGTAGCTGGGGATCTGTGAACTAGGAGTGTCAACCCTGGACGAGTGCGTTTTGGACCACTCTGTTACAGCGGGTCAACATAGCATTAACATATACTAATATTAGAGTCGTATCGATCTAGTCTCAAAGAAGTATTCATGTCTTTGCACACCTAAAGACACAAACCAAACCGACAGATAAAAGCGGTGTAGTTTATAGTTAAGCGCACGATTTTTTTTGTCTTGCTGCTGAATGATATCTTGATTAAATCAACTATTAGTGGTCAATAAATACTGGTGATACCGTCCATCCCTCCAAGTCATCCAGTTGATCCTCCTAAGCTCGTGATGCTATCAGGCGGATGATGCGGTTTTTGCTCCACCTTAAAACCCGTGTATCAAGTCACATCCAACATGGAGTCTCATTGATAAATCTCGTTTTTGTTAAATGCAGTGATCGCCTGGATGCTTAACAGTAGACATTGTTCTTTCATGAAAAGAGAACATTTGCAACAGCATTTGAAACAGCTTGACTGTCATAATAAGTTGTGCGTAATATGGAACAATAGAAACCCCGCAAAAGGGAGACATTTTTGTATAGATAATATAGTTCAGCTTTATTATTTTGACATCGCTGATAACGACTGCGTTGCCCGTGCATTGTGGAAAAACGGGATGAGTCCTCGTAAAAATACACCCCCGCGATCTCCTGAGTCTGTGACCAGACATGTTTTTACAGGATGACAAGTGGTACAGTATTGTCATTGTTAAAAAAAGATGTTATAAAGGACCACCATAGTTTGTGTAAAGCTGTTCACTATAACGAATGTTGGTGTTCGGTACAACACTGTAAAATTGTCCAATCAGCCAGCTGATTGCTATGATCGGCTGTGTCTATTGAACAATACCGTTTTTCCTTTACACTGGTATACTCACACACTGCTCCATTGCATATTAAACTATGGAGGGTGGCAGATTTTAACATCGTCAGAATGCCATAACAGCTAAATACATGTATGAAGCTGCAAACATTTAAACATATTCAGCAATAGCTTGTAAAGCGAATAATGTGCAAGATGTTCTGTGCTGATACATCATGATTTCGTAGGAAATTTACAGATCGTATTTGTCAGGCTCTCATGAGATGAAATCTGTAATCTGTACATGTAATCTGTCATACTTTAGCCTAAACCACTAGATTCCCACACACACTGTCGTTTGGTGTCATGTTGTTATACCATTTAAGGATAGATAATATCAATGAGAAGTAAATAAAAATGACAAAAATTCAAACTTTGACAAAATATCACCATGTCTTACCTGTTGTCTTACAGCGTAATCCTCCAAGAAAGATGCTTAATGGCTCTACGATAAAAACTTGAGTTAAATTGTTGGCCAGCAAGAGAAGGCGAATTATATGCAACCAATCCTTCGACCTAATTTCAACAAGTTGTTGTTGAAATTAGTGGGTTTAGCATAATGCAGATAAACAGCACAACATGAGGTTAGCTTCTAATCTGACATAATACAATACGATGACAAGAAAACAGAAAGCAAAGATTTCTGACAACTCGCGCAAAAAAACATGCTGCCTGCACAGTTTGTCGAAGGTACGGTCAGATGTACGTGTTAAACAGATCGTTATATAGTATATACCAGCAGACAAAACACAGCGAGGATATAAAGATGGATATCTAGTGTCGTACTGCAGTTCGTTCCAGTGAAACCACAATTCAACGCCTGTGTCGTTTATCCCAGCCTTCGATGATCTTATCACCAAATGGCTCATTGATTCAGATAAGACAGGCAGGCACTTAAGATAAAGCCAACTTTAAAAATCCCAGATATTAACGGTACATCAACTCGAAACAATATGGATTGAGATTCCTCGCTGGCTTATACTTTTCATAACGAAAATATGATATTGTTGATGAATTCGATATGTAATATTCATAAAGAAAACATGTTTTTTTGGAGGAATTCGATATGTTATAAAGTTTTTGTAACTGTAAGCTATCTTCAACAATGACTGACGTATCTTTTGAACTAATGGGTCAGAAATTATAGGATACATCATGTAGCTTACCTTTAATTAAGACCAGTGGATATTAATAATGGATAATAATTAATAATTTGATAATTGCCCACTGTAAAAGACCGAGCTTATTACCACGATAAAACTACATGTATCTTCATCTTAAATACAATCGTAAAATTGACTGTTTGTAAAAATCACATTTGCAAGTAATTTTAACTGTAATAGTTCCAAAATTAATGAACAGCGTCTGTGGTAGGATCCTATGGCAAAATCGACAATTTTAAAATTTATCCTAAATATCTTTGTTCATGTAAAGCAAATATATAAAAATAAAATCTTCCGCAATAAAAAAAAAACTACAACTACAGAACTCATACGTTTTGGATTTGATATGCTCTGGTTTCCACATACTATTAGACTTAATGTCAGGAAATACAAAAACGATAGCACATATGTGTTTGAAATCCTATAACAAAAACACCACAACAGGCGCTATAAATCTGCTCAGTCCTAATATAATAGTTACAATACGTGATTTAATTTTTTTGAATACAAGGACAAATTTATCAAATGTTAAATGCGCACATGTGGCATTTGAGGTTTTTGTCTTGTACCCCCCCAAAAAAAAATTGTGCAGTCGGTTGCGTAACGATCTATAAAAATAGCATAACTGGAAAACTGAATAAAATATTATAGACAGCTGCAATATTAGAATCGATAATGTACATGATCATTTTTCTTTTAGATGTGTTCCTCTTTGTCATTTTAAAACTTTTGAGAACGGATATGATTTCGTTTCTTTTTTAAATGTAAGATATGCTATAGGAGCGCTGCATCTCGTTCATAGTTGGAAAATATACTCATGTTAGCCATTTTTAAACGAGGTAAAAGTGATATCCAAGCAAAAGGTAAATCCAGGGTAATTCGCCTCGGTTAATAATATTAACATATGTTAATACTGCAGAAATATCGATCGTGTTAAAAAACGATATTCGCGTCTTTGTGGATGTGAAGATTGAATCTCATCCCACGGATGGAAGGATATTTTCATAGTTAAGCACAGGACAGTTTGCTTCTGAATGATGCCTTTATTAATCAA
Organism: Katharina tunicata; assembly: GCA_032466195.1. Taxonomy (NCBI): domain Eukaryota; kingdom Metazoa; phylum Mollusca; class Polyplacophora; order Chitonida; family Mopaliidae; genus Katharina; species Katharina tunicata. The sequence continues at coordinate 1,899 of JAVFBZ010143367.1, read as the reverse complement.
ACTGTATTGGTGTTAAACAAACAATCGATATGCTCTAGATCCATTCAAATCATCCAGATGATCCCCATAAGCTTGTGTTGATTCTTGCCAAGGACGCTTACTTTTACACCATTGTATTGGTAGTTTTAAACACTGCCCCGTGCAGCACTAAACAGCAGCTGGTATCTAATTGATGTTCTGATGCTCACTTAAGGGTAAACTAATACGGGGTTTTCGATTTATGACGTTACGACAATAGAGTGGCGTCCCTTTACAAAATGGCGTTGTCACTTTATGATAAATCTGCGATTTTTAACATTATTGACAATACTTCAGATTAAGAAAAAAAATCTAATAAAGCTTTACGAATTTCTTCCTTCTAGGGTTTGGAATGTTATTTTTCCCAAAAGTAACAATTTTGAAATTATATTTTATGTAAACAGACAACTTGCGATGCTAAAGTGTAAGCAGGTTGCCCTACATTGCCACTCGAATGTAGGCTTACTGCTCACATCATCTCAGACCTGATATGATCATCGCCATTTTGGCTGGAACTTTTTCACAGCCTGTGGGTCAAACTGCCAATGTAAACAGATTCTACAGTTTCCATTTGTTTTACATTCAGAACAAAATTTACTCCTAAATGTTGTGTATCTAAAACCATGTGAAATTCGCCCGATTACCCTATATTTGTTTACGTGTTCATTGTCCATACGGCGGAAAATAGGCTTCCGGCGAAAATCCCTTTTTTTATACATGTCCATACACCTATCACGGACGAGCTAAGTGATGACAGCCAAAATAACGAGAAATCACGCGAGGTTTTGCCGAATGCTACATTGCCGCAAAGTGACAACGTCAATTCACAAAGAAACGTCACTTTGTTGTCGTAAAGTCATAACTTGAACTTCCCGTATTTATTTTACTCGTAGGAACAGCCATCGGACAACTCGTTATGGACACCTTCATTGCACCCAGGTGACAGTTATGTGGAATAATCATCTTGTAAAATACGATACAAATCCGATGCAGTTGTGAAATTATAGTTTCAATCAGTATTTGTAGTCTGATGAGTTATTCGTGTTCTTCTAATTTTCACAATACACATATATTTGAAGACAGTTATTTCTGAGTCAAGACACGAACCGTACTCCTTATTTGGTCCCGTTTGTTTCCAATCATTTTAGTAAACTCTGTCTACATGCTGAATCAATTGTGCCTATGTCAGGTCATTCTTAGCACAGGTGGAACATTACATTTCCAACGAAGCTTGTACTTGAAGTGATTTAACCTTATTTGCTTGTGTTTTGGTCGTTGCCTACTATTGAAATATACGCCGCCGCCATTTAACAGAAATCCCCTTGTACAGGGCGTAACATACAAATCAATAGTGAATAAATTAGCAACCTATAGGACCTTAAAAACATTAAACCATCGTAAATAATTATTCATGATACGATGAAATGGTTCGTAATGTTTGAATCTGTTCAAATTCTATATGTCTTCAATGGTTTAGGTAGGTGTGAAAATGTAACAGTGAGACAAACAAATGGTAGAGTGAGAAGAGTAAGAAAGAGTCTATTTTGTATGCAGAATATTGGCATGCTCCCAGTTCAGTTTGTTTTCATTAGATTTTCAGATAGCCAGTCATGTCTTTCACTATCCTGCCAGACGTTAGACCGAGTAATGACATACATTGTTAATTGAAACTTCTTCAGTTTTTCTCATAGTTGAAGGCCGACCATATGCTGTAGAATGTGTCGACCAGCGAAGAAACCCAGCCTACAATACCAAGAACACAAAATAAAAAATAAGGCAAATGACCAGTGTTCTTAATCTGACAACTTACAACAGAGCTCTTGGATGCTCTTCTTACCATGGTGTCGAATTTGTTCTCAAAGTAACAAAAGCACTCAAAAG
>JAVFBZ010143356.1:0-20886 GCA_032466195.1 Katharina tunicata | reverse complement strand
TAATACTTTCTGATGTAAGAGGCATCATGAAGCCCATTTGCTTGTTATAACATCAACAATTACCAATCATTTATCAAATTTTTTTGTCTTATACAAGACAAACTTTTTTTAAAAAGTTTAACAACCTCGTAAAAAAAGGTATGATGAGTTCCCTCACAAACATTAGTTGACGACACTGTCTGACCTACATGGTAAATGGAAGCATGTTCAATAGGAAAATGCTAAATATGGTACCTAACATCGACAGTGGGATTACAACCTATACAGGGTACACATAGTGTTAGTGAGAGGTGGGTCGGCATCTCCGAGACACCCAAGAAGCCATTTGAGACACCGGGTTTCAATCATATTAAAAATAGAAAAGATAAGGGGAAATATTAAATGAAAAACCCTGATTTGATACAATCTGACTTTGATTTGTGGCTAATACTATGGGGTAACCGTATAGAGAAGGAGACTCCGCAGTCGGATGCCTGACCAACTGAGCCACAACTAGGCTACTTGGCAAACAGTTATCCCTTTATTTACAGTGCTCTCAGATCTGGTGCCACAATTGGTTTCACAAACAATCAAACGGTAATTCCGTTATAATCATTGAGCACTTCAAGTACATGTAAGACTTATTATAATAATAACAGACCAACAAAATATCAACCAAGCCAGCCCAATCGGTGATGGAAACCACCGCAAACGACACTGGAAACATACAAAACATTTACATAACATTAACAAAAAAGGACACCACAATAAATCAGCATCCTATGCCCCTTAGCTCAGAGAACTCCAGGGCACAGGAGACTCCCAGCCATCCTACTGCTTGAAATTGTGAATTTTGAAAAATAAAAACACAATGCGCAGTTATTTCTGGTTTAACAAGGAACTAAAGGTAATCACAGACCGCTTAAGGATTCATATATCAATAACATCTCAGTTTCTCTCGAGTAAAATTACCCCATAATTAAAAAAAGTGACAAAAGAAAATTCCAAACCAAACTATTAAAAGTTTGAGGAATTTTGAAACAAATCAACCGAAACATTACATAACTTACCTCTCATTGGTAGCATCAAACTTGAACCTCCTCTCGAAGGCGGTGTCGGCTGGCTTCAGGCTGGGCATGTCCTGAAACTCTACAGCAGTGCCGTCAAGCCCATCCTCTCCATATCGTAGCTGGATCAACTGCTCAATCTGGTTTCGGACTGTCCCGTCATACTTCACCATAACACTTTCCATGGCCTTGATCAACCGACGCTGAATATAGCCTGACATATACAAGAAAAGATTATTTTTGATTTACTTGCGGTTTCAGGTTCTAAACAACTGAGTAGGCTATTGACAATGGCTTTGCTCTGTGACTATAGAATCAAATAAAAAAAGAGTTTGACCATGAAGGTAAAGATGCAAAGCCATACGTCTAATCAAAAAATAAAAACACTAAACGCAATAAAGATTGTGTCTAGAAGAGCATTAGTTCTTGCTTTCTTAAAAAAAATGAATCAGTGATTGATTGGTGTTGAACGCCACATTCAGCAATATTTCCAACTAATCAGAAAATTAAAAGATTGAAGCAACAAAAAGAAAAAAATAACAAACCTGTCTCTGCTGTTTTGACAGCTGTATCAATCAACCCCTCACGACCTCCCATAGCGTGAAAATAAAACTCTGATGGCGTCAACCCGGCCAGGTAAGAGTTCTCCACAAATCCTCTAGACTCGGGGCCGTAATCATCCTTGATGAAATGTGGCAGAGTACGATGACGGAATCCAAACGGAATCCGCTTTCCCTCAACGTTCTGCTGCCCCACACAGGCAATAACCTAACATAGAAGAAAATGATACACATGCTGATACTAAATTTGACTTCATTGATCATCTTTAAAAAGAACACTGTCATACCTTTAATTACAAGTGTCCTTAATCAAATCATTACACAAAGTGTTGAATGCTAGAACTTACATGGCCAGAGTGACTATAAATCCCACTCAGGTAGAAAGTATGTACACACAATAGTTTTTGTATCAGCAGTTGACATTAACTACACAACATATTGAAGGTCTATTTTCAAAGAATATTTTTTGGTGACTAAACTTGGTCATTTTGTTGTTCACCAATGTTTGTAAGTTTTTTTTTTAGCTTTTAGTAGAAGTTTAATTCACTTAAATTTCTCCACAATGGCTATTTATGGAAGCAGCTATTCTACCTGTGTTTTTAAAGCTTTACGCGCACAGAATACTTTCAACAAAAGTTTACCTGTGAAATGTTGATCTTGGATCCTTTTGAGCCAGCCACCACCATAGATTTGAAGTTGTTGAACTCTGACAGTGACTTCTGAGCTTTACTACCAGTCTTGTCACGAGCATCGTTCAAAATTCTGTTCACCTGAGGAAAGAAACCAAACCATTCAAAACTGGTCAGTAGAAAAAAATAGCATAATCATGACAGGCATTTTGGAATAGTAGTGATTTTTTCTTTAAAATCTTATCTCGTTCTACATGAAACCAGGGTGATGCAAAACAAGACGCCAAAAGTAATCAACTTTTTTATGCTCCATAGCGCAAGGAGCACCAGGGCGCTGGAAGCTCCCGCAAAATGCTGTCCACTTAAAATATGATGCAGTTGTGCAAGTCACTGGTGATTTTTTCCCAAATAAAATTACAGTTTATGGTTCCACTTGCTGAAAGAATAGGTTTGTTGAATTGGTGATTTAATTCCATATTCCAATGAGCAGCTAGTTGAGCCCAAGGAAGCCCAACGTAGAATATCACGGTGGACAGGAAGCTGTAAACAGGTTATTCAGGCTAAGGAATCTTATAACAGAACAGTGAGATAGATAAATTTAGTAGCACCTTGATCAACCTATTCCCGAAAAGATTGTTTGTTTGTTGTTTAACGTCGTACTGAATATCGTATATGACAACTTTGCATTGTCGGTGTATGGTGGAAAACCAGGAAGAAACCTTATAAAAACCACCGCAGCCACCGGAAAACTTCCCTTACATACCTATGGTCCACATGGGGGGAATTCCCGAAAAGAAAATCAAAATTCAACTCGCCGATTCAGAGAAGTAAACCTTACCTGGTTCTCAAAAGTCTGTCTCAAGGTGTTACCAGGAGTTGGTTCCAGCTCATCATTGTGGGCTTTCTCTATCACTTCTATCACATCAACCTGTATGTAGAATCATAATGATCTTTTATTTGATGTTCATTTGTCAAAAATTTTGGAAGAAAAGTGGGGGAATTTGACCCCACTCAAAATTGCCAGAAGAAAATACAAGAAATTTCAGGAGTTTTTATTTTATTTGAAACTGTTTCTGAAATAAGCGTCACTTCTTAGGCACGGTGGAAAAAAAATCCTGCCTGTTTGGAGTTTATTTGCTAAAGCTATGACTGAGGAATTTCAAGTGCTCTCAGATCTGGTGCCGCAATTGGTTTCACAAACAATCAAACGGTAATTCCGTTATAATCATTGAGCACTTGGATGAAGAGATTTACCATTGAAGATTTGAGAAGAATGGATTTTTAAAAAAATCTACAACTTAGTATTATTATTTGCAATAACTCATTTGCTGGGAGTTCCAATGAGTTTTTAACGGTTCCAATTCCAGTTCCAAAATCACATTGTCAAATTCAATAAATTTATTAAAACTTATAGGTTGAATTTGAGGATATAGTAAATAAAAGTATGTGAGCCTCACCTTAGCCTTTTTGATGGTCTCTTGGATGTCAATGTAAGTCTGAGGGTCGGCAATAGTGTCTCCAATACCAATACTGTGACCTTCCAACAGTAGCCAATTGTTAATCACTGTCTGGATATTACCGTACAGCTCTCCTGCTTGCTCAAAACCCAGTTCCAGAAAGACAATATGTACAAGACCTCCAGTCGATGCTCCTAGAGTTCTCTTACACAGGATTCCGCTTATCAATACACCGTCTTCAATTAACACCTGAGATAAAAAATAAAAAAATTCATAGTTCTTAAACATGACTGGTGGTTGGATGGGATTCTCCCATGATGCATCGTGACGTCTATGTTGCCAGCGTCATGTAAGGTGATTTTCTCCAATGGGCTGGCACCTTCATCACATAGTACAACCCATACAACAAACAAATCAAACCCACTACCAACATTCTGCATGCTTTGAAGGCTTAGCAAGACATTTCCCTCTGGCAACAAACTAAGGCCAGAATAATAAATGGCCCACAGTTCTGGTGTTCCCTGGGACTTTTTTCGAAATGCCAATTCTTATTGATCCTATAATCAGCATCATTAGAAACTGGACAGGATTCAAGATTGATTGGGCTGTTTCGTCGTACTTTAGGTTATCTCAATTATTTGACTGCGTGACAGCCAACTGGGTGAAGGACACCACCCAAAGCGACGCCCGCAACATAGATTGTTTGTTTGGGGTTTCGCGGATTAGATCTGGCAACATAGAAATGGGCACAATACCTTTACAGAACAACAAAAACCAGACCACCACAATAATTCGGCTTCCTGTTGCCTCTTAGGTCAGAAAGAATTAGGACACAGGAGGCTCCCACTCAACAGCCCACCAGACATAGAGGTGGATAGAATCAGCTAAATGGGAATGTTTATGCAAGGTAAATGAGTTATGGGACCGATTGGGTTTGTGTCTACAATCAATATTTATAATTCACCTTTGTATCACCTGGAGATATCCACTTGTACGGCCCCCTGTCTTCCTCATCAGGATGTGTGCTGTGTGTACGGATAACATTCACTCGTCCAGGAATGATGAGTGAAAATAGCTGTTTGCCCGTCCACAACGGCTTGGGTTTCAGAATAGCTGGCTTAGGCATCCGTCCATCCCAGATTGGTAAAAACATCAACAGATTCATCATCTGGGACTGTGAACAAAAAAACATGTTAAACACTAAACCTCCAATTGTACAATATTTATTCAAAATAGTAACTAATTTGTTTGACTGGGGTTTTATGCCATACTTAAGCTTATTTCACTCATATGAAGGGTGTGCCAGCAAAATTAAACTCAGGGCTTGATATGTATTTTTTCGCAAACCAGAACACACAAAATTTAACATTTTTTTACATTTTCTCTTTGAAAATGGAATATATTGAATGTTTTGGTGCCAAATTGAATACCATGTTACTTGGTGAATCTGCTGTATTATAGCAGTAGACAGCTACTCAACACAACCATAAAATGTGTAGTGTCTTTAGTGTTTTTGCTGTTGAAAAGATAATGTTCCTCCAGCGCTATGTATGACGGCATGAATATAATCTGGAAACTTGTTGGCCTTAACCAGAGGAAATACAGCTGATGTAGCAACATTAGCTGTAATGTGTATACATACGTAATCAATAAATAAAGAACAAACTTACCCTAGTTAAGAAGACATCTCGTTTGGTCATTTTCCTAACAGCGCAGAGGGTATCCTGTACAATGCCCATGACAGGTCTGTTGGCCTGAGGGGTGATGATCATACGAGGGACAGCGGCTAACTCCCAAATCTCAGCCTTTGTCTCCAGCGACTGTGGTAAATGGAGGTTCATCTCATCTCCATCAAAATCAGCATTATACGGAGTTGTTACACTAAATATTCAAACAAAAATGAAATTTGAATTCTTGTTGCAATAATTTAAATTATTCAAGACTTTTACCTAAGTATAAACATCCCAGTGTCCTAACACAGCGAAAACATTTTGATTTCCAGTAACAGTATAAGAATGTACCATCAGGAAAAAATTAGAGTGTTGTGTGATGTCATCACAAAAATCTGAAAAAGTTTACATCATCTGGTACACAAGAGTTATTGCCCTTCGATTATTCCAATATACATTCACAAAAATCCGCTTTTAAGAAACTATTTTCACTGCATCTAAATAAATTACTGGTTCTTTATTCAACTTCCAATCATTAAGATGATTCAAATTAGGATAATTGGAATTCACTGTGATGAATTTTCAATTTTTCCATAAATCTTTTGACATTAGTTTATGTCCAAATCTGGTAAAAGCCTTGGACTTTGATTTAGCTATTTTCCATCCCTTGTTCTAGATTATGCATGGATAAATTATGTCGTAGGAAGATAAGACCATTATAATTATTTTGAATAATTTTTAAAATCATACTAAATGTCATCCCCTTTTACATGACTTCACACTAAAAGTTGTTTATTATCTATAGTTCAACTTTTCAGATTTACTGACATACCCACGACTTGATTTAGGATTTTCAAACCACTACCTACCTTAGATTCAATCTGAAGGTAGACCAAGGTAATACTTTCACCTTGTGACACATCATACTCATTTTGTGGAGGGTAGGTTGTCTGTTGAAGATAATGTTATCACCAGTCTGCATGTGACGCTCAACCTGTTAAAAAATGTAACTGTTATTGATCAAGGGTTGTGGACATAGTTCACAAGTCTACCATATAGAACACACTCAATTGTAACAAGAAAGGCTAAGCCAAAAAGTTTATATCATTCCTCTTCACGTTAAAATTTTGTATAAACCCTGATACTTAGATGAAAGGTGGTTTCCTTCCCCATATGGAAACAGAAGACACCACAGGACATCAGAACAAATAAACTTCCTGATGCCCCTTAGCTCAGAGGGCACCAGGGCACAGAAATCTCCAGCCAATCACCCACTTATTTCAAAAGAATATTCATTATTTAAAATTAACCCAAGAGCTTATAAACAGAACTTCAGAAATATTTTAAAGCATTGTTATCAAAATATATAATCATTCAATACAAAGCCTGAATCACTTTGTTGGTTTTCATTTTTTCTTTTCCCTTTTAAAATGGGTCAGTTTATCAACTTTATTTAACTTAAAGGGTTGTTACTTACCTTGTACCCAATCTGGAGATGAAGATCACTGGCTTTGGGGTGGAATCTCAGGTCTACCCTCTCCCCGTTGTCTCTGATAATGTATTTAGCACCAGGATACTGGTTGGCACCCCGTCTTACCAAGTCATGTAATCTAGAAAACAAACCAATGTTACTGTGTACAATCAAACTGCAACCAAAATCTATGATGCGTTTATTTTGTTGTACATAGGCTCATTTCACTGGGTGATGGAAACCGCCTCTTCAGGCCACGGACAAATAACAACAGCTGACGAGACAATCAGTCAAACGTTATAAAATATACAGAATTGGCACCTGTCAAAAAAGGAATGAACGCTCTGTATTTTTCACACACAGCTATTTTAGTATAGAAGTAAAAATCTATTTTATGACTGTCTCTATTTGCTTGATTAATGTGTGCACCCACTTGTCACTTACCCATTGTACAAAGACTATTTATAATGTTAAATTGTAAGTGGGCCCACCTGTCAATGTTGAATGGAGTGACAATCTCTGGGAATGTCATGTTCTGAGCAATAGATCGTGGCACACCCACTTGGTCAATCCTTAGATTTGGGTCGGGTGTAATGACTGTACGAGCTGAGAAATCCACACGTTTTCCCATCAAGTTACCACGGACACGGCCTTCTTTACCTTTCAAACGTTGTTTGACAGACTTTAGAGGTCGACCAGATTTTTGTACAGCCTGCACACAAAGATATATGACAATATAAAATGGGATCTCTTCGGAGCATATCTGGTGAAGTTTTAATGGTTCGTCCAATACATAACTTTTTCTTGTACCATCAGAGAAAAAAATTAGAGATTTTATTAATCACTGATTCAGAAATAATGATATTCATCATTTGGTACATAACTTATAAGCTCTACTTGTCTGAAGGTTTTCTTAAAAAACTAAGCTTAAACAATCTGAAAATGATTTTAATGTCAATCCTTAAACAGGACACACTTTCTTTTTTATTAATTATTTGTTTTAGGCCATATTGACTATTATTTTGCAAGGAAGACAGCGTTTTAATGGTGCAAGTAAACCACCCTGTTGTGCACCGTGATACAAAAACTTCAAAGTTACTATACTCAAGTTCAAACGATCAAAAACATTAACTGAAACAAGTAAAATATTAATATACCTTAGGAAGACCTGGCATTTCATTGTCCACCAATGTTGCCACGTGGTACTGTAACATTTTAGTGTCTTCTGATATAATATGAGCTGCGGCTCCGTTTTGCTCATTGCGTCTCAGCTGATTATTGGCTTTAACAATGTCCGCTAGTTTGTGAGTCAAATCATCCTAAAAAAAACCAAATATTTAATTAAACTTTCATTTTTTTTTAAACTGAAATGTTTATAGTTTTATGCAAAAGGTTTAAACAGTTCTGATTAAGTACAGCTGTTGGTAATCAGGGATTTGAAACATGCTATTACAAAACATGTGAAAACTTCAGATGATAGCCATTGATTTCTTCATCAGCACAACCTATAAAATAATTATTAATCGATCAAACAAAAAAGGTAGTTGCTTTTTTTTTTCCATTGGGAATTCTATAACTTTATCTTCCCCATATTTTTTTCCCTTTACAATGTAGATTAAAAAATTAAAACACTGAATGTATGCAAAGGGAGCTTATCACATACAGCTGTAGTTTTTATTTATTATAGCTAGGTCACAAAGTTTGTTTGATTGGGGTTTTACACCATCATTAAGGTTAACGTCACATATTAAAACAAAACATAGGTACCTGGTTTCTAGCAGAGCCATGCATGACAACAGCTGGGCGGACTGCTAGAGGGGGGACAGGGAATACTGTCACTACCATCCAGTCGGGTCGAGCGAAGCCAGGGTCCATACCAATTATGTTACAATCTTCATCAGATATTCTTTTGAAAATTTCAAGAACCCGTTCAGCAGTCAGAGCGATTTTCCTCTCCTGGGAGTCCTCGTTGACATGTTTCCATTCTGCGGACAGATCAAGCCCAGTTTTACGAATCTGTGGCTGAAAACGCCCACAGCCTCCATGACCCTACAATCACATAATAACAAAATGTCAGAACATAATGACTTAATAAAATGTCAGAACATAATGTCAAACACTTCTCAATAGCACTTTTCAACTGGAAATATCAAGCAGAGGCCAAAAACAGTTGAAATATAACTATTGTTTTATTCAAAAAGGATTAGGAGCAGACGAAAAACAGTATACCTCCACAAATTAGATTCCTAATGCAGAGAGCACCAACGCATCATAAAAATTGTGAACGTTTCTTATTTGCAGGAGAAATCTATAAAATCCTCATTATAAGAATTATTCGCATATTACTAAGCTAGTCTTGATATACTGGAAAATAAATTTTTCTCTGCAAAACAAAAATTTCAACCATTATGTTTACAGCCTATACATAGGCTTACCTTTTTAGCCTCGGCCCCCTCCTCAGTGGACTCTCCTAATTTGGCATCCATTTCATCCCCACCTTCACAGAGTCGCTTCCCCTTACACAAATCATAAACGTGAGCCAATCGTTTTCTCGGGTGGCCTTTGGACTTCACCATTATATCTCTGATTTTGGTGCTGGTCTAAAAAAATAAAAAATAAAAAAAAAAGGTTCAAATAATATTCAACAAGAAAAGCTGAAGTTTCATTATTATACGTCTTTCTTGCAATACTTATTTAACTCATGTTGGCTAGCCAGCTTAATGGGTGAAGAAAACTAGTCTGTATGTGACTGCCAACGAACAAAAACAATCGCGAAAACAGAGAGAAAAAAAAAAACAGATCCTTATCCACAACTTGCTCCACAAGTAGTCATTAACCTTCAAATACATATCGCATTTCGTAAACGTACCGCGTCAACAAGCAGTTTGGAACAGAAGAAACAGACACATCTCAACACTTTTACAGTCTTTGTTAAGAATCCAACATGGAAGACTGGTTTGGCCAGCTCGACGTGTCCAAAATGTCCCGGGCATTCAGACATGTTCCCAGCACAGGTTTGACAGCGAGACAGCCTGTCGATGACACCTTGACGTGGGTCCATAAGGCCGCCCAGTTTGGGACGACCACCCTCTGTTGTTTCTGAATACTTAATTCCGCCATCAGTTACTGACATACGTCTCTGAAGAAAAAACAAGACAGATTATCATTAATGGGATGTTTGTTTGATTGGCGTTTCAAGCTATACTTTTCACTCATATGACTGCATACCAGACAAATGGGCGAAGGAATCCACCCTGAATAACTGGTGTGCCTGGAGGTACAGTAACTAAGGTTTGACTAATGGGAAGATCATTTTGAAGAAAACAGGATGTAGGAATGGGCACAAACTAAAAATATTTATGCACAGCCCTTGAAATCATAGTATTACAGGCTGGCACAAAAAAAAAAAAAAAAACGCGTCTTTTTTCATGGTGCACATGTACAGAAATTTTCTTATTAAATAGTTTGGATAAGTGAGAAAAAAAAAACCATTAGCAAAATTTAATCAAAAGAAAAATTGAAGGCCTAAAATAAAACATGGGCTTTGTAACTTAGTATATACCGTATATATTTTGTTTTTTGGGATAACATTCTTAAATTAAATTGCTTAAATAAAAATTAAATTTGCTTCATTTTGGCACAGATTTTATGACAATCATTTTGTAGTAATTAAACTTTTATACTTAAGTTTTCCATGAACAAATTGACTCAAGAAATAGCCTAGTCACTGGCGATTATTCAATATTGAGCAGGTGGTGGAAAGCCAGGTAATTTACCCTTGTATATATACTGAGAAACTGCACAAATTTTCATTTGTAAAACAATGTACCATCAGGAAAAAATTAGAGTGTAATGTTATGTCATCACAATAATCTGCAGAAATCTTTCATCATTTGGTACACAGCTAGAGTAAACACACTGAGGTTAACAAAGCGGGAGGAACATTCAGTTTTTGGGGGGATAAAAAGAGGACACTTGTGTACAGTGCTAGGTTTGAAATTGTATGTTCAAGTTTTGCCAAGCCCTATTGCTTCAGTTCTCTCCAGGAAACTTCCTGAGTAAGTAAGGATTGTTTATTTGAAATTTAACAATACTTAAGGTGGTTTCACTTTTAAGACAGCGCGCCTGCCTAATAGGAAAAGGAAACCACTCAAATGACTGGCAACACAAGACATTACACAACATTTAAAGCACAAAAACAGAGCCCCACAACATACTGATCAGTTTTTTCTTTGCTCAGAGAGCACGAAGGGCACAGAAAGCTCCCACCCAACCACCCGCGATTGAGGATTATGACATACACTATTTTGCACTAATGGCTTTTGTGATTCCATAGTGGAGAGCTTGCACAAATCTGTTAATGTAACTTGCCGACTAGTGCAGGGCCACGTACAGGATTTTAATTGTGTTGCTTGTATGTACTGGAAGACACAGATAATGAAACTATTTGATAAATTGTTTCCTTCAAGGGTTAACATGTAAGCTTTTTGATTGGAATTTTTCCTCAATAATCCGGCTGCATATCTGGGATGATTTTTTTCGAGGGAAAGTTCACCCTCTTAATTGTACATTAACAGTATAACCTGTTACTGGAAGCTTAATATTTCTTTAATTACACAAATGACTGAAATAACCTTTACTAGATTGAAAACACAAAATTGACCCCCCATTTGTATATTTCATTCCATGCGCAGATTCTCATAAGCAAACATAAATGCTATATAAACAGAGCTAAATCCTCATTCGGGAATTAACCATGGAACAGATTTCATTTGGTCTCCTGAATTTCTTTTTTTTTTTTAAATGGATGTTACGTTATAAAACTTTCACGAAGTACAGCAAGACAAGATGCACCATCAGAAAAAAATTAGAGTGTTTGACGTATTTTCATTACTGATCAATACCGATATATTCATCATATGGTACATATGTTTTTTTCTTGTCAGTTTTATTTATTATCAAAAATAAAAATGGAAACGATGTTCTGAAAGGTTTCCGTTGTTCTGTGTAGCTTTATCAAAAATCTTTCCACTTAAATCACTTTTATTAGAGAAAGGCAATTGTGGTTCATTTTAAAATGTCCCCATACAACTCGATTCTCAGGACTAGAATTGATATTAAACAAAACAGATTTATGCACATATAAATAAAACCTTTTTTCAACTCGTATTAAATGCTTAGTTTAACTTCTTCGGATTTGATTTACAAGTAATTGTTGTAATACTGTACAAGGACCAAAATTTAATTTTCCATTCATCGGCAAGTCGGCTTGCATTTCGTCAAAATAGTTTCATAAAACAAAGGAATTACAATCTTTTAAACACTACGAAGGGTTTGTTTGAGTGGGATTTGAAACAAATGGTCAACCACTTATCAGCTACTTGCAAAACTTAAGTGTTTTTTTAAAAGGAAATTTGAGTTAACATGTTTACACCGTTATCTATGATAAACGCATGCGCTTTATAGTACATCCGTTCTTGAGAAACTGCGCGTGTTGCACTTTGTACTGGGAAATAAAACTTAAAAAATCCCCAGTTTGCTTCCATATAAAGCACTTGTATCAAGGTCTTAAGAAATCTGAAGACATTCATAGATAATAAAATCACAAACGTACTATTTCATCTGGGCTCAATATACCAAATTGTACACGTTTCACGGTCATCAACGGGGCACTTGAATCGCCCGTGTACGCCATCTTGAAGATTTTTTGTCTCCAATCTAGAAAAGGTAACACCTAATCTCCTTGGCTCTCTTTTTCGGAAAGTCGTCTTGGAATTGTACAGTTCATCAACAGGCTTTCCTTATGTTGTAAAAATGGACGATTGTGTCCACTTTTAAGGTCAACAGACACAATCTACGTTGATCACTTTACAGCCACTCTGCCTTGCTAAGAGCATAGGCAGACTCTTGGTATCGCGGCCCGCTATCGCCTGCTTTTATAGGATTTCTGATCTGCGGGGCTGCCCATTGTTTAGCACGGTTCGATAGTTGTGAAATTTTCTGACGTCACAACTCTATAGTTCATCACCCTGGCAGAGTGATGTTTACAAACTAAAAATAGCTGTCAACAATGTATTAGTTTATTATATTCTACTTTTTAAATTTAAAAGAAGATAAATAACCACCCCATACTAAAAATAAAATAAAATGAAATAAAATAAATAAATAAATAAAAACATATATAAAGAAAGAAGCAATGATAACTTTTCTTATCATATAAGCAAAAATATTTATTTTCGTATGTTGTTTTAAGATGATCCCAAAAAGGTATTAGGCTATTCACTGGTTGGTTGGTTGGTTGATTGTTTGATTTATTGATTGATTGATTCAATGATTCATTGACTTGGGGGGAGTGAAATGCAGATCCCTATAATTGCCCGCTGCCCTGTTGTCTAGATTCAATTTCAATTGGCAATTACCAGTTCTGGCAATTACTAAGTGAAAAATCACATTTCCAGTTCATATGATTTTTCGATTTGCAGGAGTAGAATTGTTGGCTTTAGGTCTTCCAATATTATTCTACAACACAATAATTAGAGCTGTGAGTTAAAATTAACATGGGATTGTATAGGAGAATTGCCTTTTTTTTGATGAATTAAGTCAGTTTCCTTGATGGGCCAAAAGACAAAACATTGGCTACAACAGGTCCATATTCCCCGGCTTAATTCTTAATGTTTATCTTCCCTTTTTTGAGCTGATTTGTTCCTTTAGCCCTTACCAAGCAATCAATGTATTTTAAGTAGACTTGCTTGGGGGCTTTAACCTAAACTGCATGCAGGTGATTGACGGGAGCTTCTTTCAGATAGATTATTTGGATATTTTCTTCAAAAAGTTCAGTCACCATACATGAGTTATTATACCCTGATTGGGAGCTTCTTGGGCAACAGTCAGAAGGGCACTGGGTCTTAAATCCGGCTTAGCGGTCATTGCCAAAAATGCCGATATGGTCAGACCGCTGCTGACCTCAGAGCTCTCTGGGGCGTCAGGGTGCTAATTTGTTTTATGTCTGTGTCTTGCACTTCTCAAATACCATATGGACGGCTTGTACGCTGAAGGAACGAAACCATGTATCAGGGTGACCATACATGCCACTGAATGTTGAAAAATCCGATCTTGTCTTCATAACTTCAGAATAACAAGTCACCACATGGAGGTTTACCCCGGTTGGTCCGCTGAAGTATCGAAACCATGTATCAGGATGACCATACATGACTGGATGCAACTGTGTAAGTGCTATGGTCCCGCAGCTACTAGGGTCACCTTTGTTTCTCGTATTGTCTAGGGTGTTTATATGTTTCAAGCAGTCCTATGAGTGAAATAACTATAAGTACATAGTAAAAACCCAATCAAACAAACAAACTTGATATGATACACACATTAATCTTGACAAAAATATATATATACTAAATCTGGATTATTTTGACAACAATAAGTAAATAGCAGAAATAAAACAAACACTTTGTGTACCGTAATAAATTTTTATTTCTTACTAAGTGATCCCCAACAAAAATGTAATATTCCCCCCGAAAAACATAACTGTCATTTTTTATTACAATCGTAACAATAATACCCCTGATCAATATTCGTTCGCGCAACTGATGCACAGTTTGAAGCACATGTGTATATATAACGTATTACAAAATAGTCACCGGTATCTGCTTGCTTAGCTTTTTCTTTCTTTCATTTGGTAAAACTAATAACATAACAATATGATAAAAGCAGTTTAACAGCGTATAATATATAAATTCACAATAGCAATTCTTCACAGCACAATCATATTAACATGAATTGAAAATGTTTGTAAGCAACAAAAAGTAGTACACACTGTAGTGTAGTGATCCATGACAACTGGACATCTCTGAATTCTACTACCAACCAATATTCATGCCATTGCGGTTGCTCAATGACGAGCTAAATGTTGAATCTATTTAAGGTCTATACACGATATGTTGACACAAGATGCCATAGTGTTCGATGGGCGGTTGCTCTAATTTAGGAGTAAATGTTTAATTTATTCCTTTAAAATTGGATGTCACGCCACGTTAAGGTCCTTAATATTTTTTAAATCCTTTTATGTGTAATTTGCTCTACCATAACCCTAAATGCTCGACAAATTCGACCCTCTTTACAACTTATAAAACTACATTTTATGCAAAGAGTAAGAAATGTAGTCATCCAACTTTAACATTTTTATGAAGCTCAGACTTTAAATTACCAGAAAATGTAAGTTATAGTTCCAAATTCACACTTAAACATTCAATAAATTACTTAAAGTTTGTGCCCTCAGAGGTCGAATTTGTTGATGATTTAGGGTAGTACAAAATCATCCTTTGAACAACTGGTTGCTGATACGAGCTGTACTAAATTTCTGTAGAATTCAAGACTTAGCAAGTCTATCAATTTATCTACATATAACTTTTTACTCATCTATTAATCTGTTTTCTGGCCTTCTTCTCATAGTTGGGAGAAAAAAGGAATTTAAGGTCATTCATAAAATATGAGACAATAGCACACCCTGTATCATTTCTAAAAAAACTCAGTCCTAATTTCTATCCATTTTCATTATCCATTCTCCCTGATAAAAATGTAATGTCATCATTTTACTACAAGTAGCATATATATGTTCCATATTAAAATCATTTAAGCATTTTACACTGAAAGTATAAAGTAAGACTACACATCAGAAGTAGATTGTGACTTTTTGTTTTCCAGTGATCCCTCACCTGAGTGCTAAGTCTGTGTGAGATGGTTTTAGTTGTTTGCTTTTGTTTGATTTGGGTTTTACACCATACTTAAGGTTATTTCCCTCATATGGCAGTGTGCCATCCAAATGGGTGAAATAAACCATCCCTAAACGACACTGGCAACGCAGAAGGTATCGCAGTACATTTTATTGACTTAAAACAGGACACCACAACAAATCAGCTTCCTGACGCCCCGTAGCTTAGACAGCACCCGGGCATATAGGAGGCTTCGCTAAAACACCTGCTTCGTTTTTTTAAGAGGAACCCTTTTCACAATAGTTACTAAATGGAAATCATTTGCCTACTAAATGAACCGTTTAATCTACCGTTTAATTACTAAGGTATTATTTACAGCCATATGAATTTTTTATCCAGATAAAAAACTTAACCAGACTGAAGTTAACCTGAATATCAATAAATGTAACATCTAAAAATGTTATTGCCAAAAAAACTATGATATGAAGGAAAAATAAGCAACTGTGAAACCGACAGCTTACTCATGAAATTCTACACAATTCCTTTACAAAATATAACTAGAAAGTAACAACTGGAGTTTCGTAAGCATTTTATATATTAGCCTATATTCAATGCAGAGAAAATGTGTATTGTACAAAATTCATGAAAAACTTAGAGAAACAGGAATGATGGTTTGAATAGCTGTACAATGATAACGAGTTTCGTAGCATTCAAAAGGTGTAGCAGTAAATAACATTGCAAAGTTAAATGGATTTTCAAATTTTGAAGTTATAATTGAGTAACGCTTCAGAGAGGATTCTACCACTGTTATCAATCTTTAGGTTGTCTCATTTGTTAATTACTGATAGAATCTTGCACGGTACTTATTATCTCCCTCATATGACGAAGTGTTAGCCCAAGGGCGAATCAAAGGAAACCACCGTCATTGTCAATGGTGACTTTGGAGGACAATTGTAGGACAAAGAGCCGGCCATCAGAACAAAATCCTGAATCCTGATATAGCTCCGAGGGCACACGGCCATTGGAAGCTCCTGATATGCCAGCCGATCACTTCTAAAGGTTGAAACATGGTACTAGAATATAAAACTATGTCATTCAATAACTGAATATCTTGATCTGAAAGTCCATAATAGTTTTGAACACAATGAGAGTGGCTTTCCTCAATTAAAAACAGTAAAACACTTATTGACTTAGACAACACTGGAGACCCCACTAGGACAAACAACGAGTATATACTTAAATAAGCATAGATTATAGTCTATAAACTGCGGCCTGTTCTATAAAGAAAATTTGACTCGTTCTTAATCAATAATTGACGAGTCAAAAAGGACTATCCAAAGTCACGATATCAGACGCCACAAAAATCCGCTCCCTTAAACTTGGGAGCACCAGACCACAGGAAGATCTCATCAAGCAATAATACCTCATAAAAAATATAAAAATGAAAAAAAAAATTGCATGCCTCAACCTGGGACCCAACATGGGACAACAACAAGAACATTCTACCGGCCGAGTTATTTATAGGCTCATGGTAGAATACCAACAGAATTTCCTCTCAAATAAAGAATTTCATTGCATGCCTCAACCAGGGACCCAACATGGGACAACAACAACAACATTCTACCGGCTGAGTTTTTTATTGGCTCATGGTAGAATATCAACTCTCAAATAAAGAATGTCAAAGATACATGTATAGGCCTATCCAAGGATAAATCACACTGGCACAGATATGTTGATTAATTAATAACCTATGAATCATCTTACGTGGTAAATATACATATATCTGTAAGCTTGCATTGGTACCATATTTTAGACGACACAAGCTAGCAAGAAAAGCACGTAAATTTAAAGACAGCACTGAAAGACTACTATGAATGCCGCCAAAGACCCTTGCATCAAAAGAGATGGTTGCATATGGACATGAAATTGTGTACGTTACCTTTTTTGCACCTTCATTATTCAAATAACTGGTTTGTTTGTTTGATTGGGGTTTTACGTCATATTTATTTCACTCATGTGACGGGGTGCTGGACCAATGAGTGAAAACGCACTAAACTACACTGGCAACACAGATGAGACTACAGTACATTTAAAGGACGAAAAACAGGACACCACCTCTGCTTCCTGATGCCTCCTAGCTCAGAGAGCACCAGAGCACAAGGGGCTCCTGCGTAACCACTCGCCATTTAGCTGGTAAAAACTTTAAATAAATAATGTCTGATAGATCCCAATAGACCTACACATGGTAAATTTCCAAGGCTGAATCGGAGTCAGGGCTCGCCATGGGGCCTTTTTCTGACAGGCCTCATTCCTTAAACAAATAGGCTACATATCCGAAATGTGATAAGGAGTATTCACAATGTGGTGGTAGCCTTCAATATGGAATATGTAGGAGAAGGAGAATATCATTTTTAATAATAATTGAATCTTTCCATATAGAATCACTGGATGAAGCTACGAAAATGCCATTATTTGTGATTTTACACTATAATCTTGAGGTTATTTCAGGCACATAACACTGCTACAGCCCAATTTGTGAAGGGTTGATTTATTGGTGTTTAATGCCGTGCTCAAGAGTAGATCATAACATTACGCAGTGTCTTCCAGCTGTAAATGGCGACAGACACACAACTAAAATATTCAAAGTCCTTTTATATGTTAGCTCTATTAGAGCTAACTTTTATATGTTAGCTCTATTAGAGCTAACGAGCAATGAGTCATTGCTCATGACAGCAATGGGTGGAGGAAACCACCCTTCACATCAATGGCAACATCTCATGGAATAAAAACAAGCATCATACCCTTAGCTATGTAGCATTTGTGGACAGGTTTGTTTGATTGGGGTTTTACTCTGTACTTAAGGTTATTTCACTCATATGGCGGCCTGCAAACGCACTGGTTGAAGGAAACTGCCCTCAATGAAAGTGGTAACAGACAAGGACACCCCAGACACGGTTCAAAACAGAATGCCACCACATAGGCTTCCTGATGCCCATTAGTTCATAGGAAACTCCAATCAACCACCCACCTGTAAAAGGTGAGCTCCTCCCAGAAACAAAAAAATTGATTTCCATAAAAGACTATTCATCTAAAAATGCCATTATTGATATTGATTGAATAAAGACTGAATACAGGCTGAATAATTCAATAAGTTACATTTACTAAGAAGTGAAACACACCAACAAAATGTCCTGTTCTCATCATAACAGAGAAGCTGACCTCTTTTGATGCAAGCGCCTAAACATTATGTGAACGTGATATTAGAACTATTGTAACTCGCTACACTTGAGGTCGCCATGGTTGCGGTAGTCGACATGGTCAGCCATATCTTAGTGGAATCATTAAAGACCCCTAAAAAGCTACGCTAGTCTTACAACGTACATGTATGACAACACCGGTATTTTTATGTACACTCATAAATGATCAACTCCAAATTTTAGGGTAATTTAATAATGAAGCCATGATTGTAAATTAGTGCACAAGGACCCGTCCCCGCTCTCCTTTACCTTGGTCAATATTAATACAGACACTCCTAGGTAAGGTTTCTTTGTTTCACAGGTCATGTAATAACTTTTAATTTTGTCATTCACAGATTACGGACAGGACAATGTGTGGAGGAAACAAGAGTCGAGAGAAAACAGGTTGGAGCCGAGAGAAAACAGGTTGGAGCCGAGAGGAAACAGGACAGACCCAGAAGGAAGTAATACAGAGCCAGAAGGAAATAGGAGAAAGCCAGATGGAAACAAAACAAACACAGAAGGAAACAGGAAAGAAGTAAGAGGACACGGATAGGAGCCAGGAGAAAACCGGACAAACACAGCCAGAAGGAAACAGAACAGAGGGAATAGAGTGGAGCAAACATGATAAGGATGGCAGCAGGAAGCCAGAGAGGGCTAGGAGGAAACAGGAAAGCCAGAAGGAAATGGAGGTGCAAAAGGATACATATGACTGTCCCCTCATCCTTCCAAAAAACAGGAAAGAGCTAGGAGAAAAACATGACAGAGCCAGAAAAAAAGTGGGCAAAGCCAAGAGGGTGCCAAGAAAGTAGAACAGTCAGCAGGCATGATAAAGCCAGGAGGAAACAGGACAAAGTCTAGAGGAAACAGGAGGGAGCAAGAAGAAAACAGGAGGGAGCCAAACGTAAATAGGACAGAACCAAGACAGATCAGGACAAAGGTAGAAGGAAACGGGACAGAACCAGAAGGAAACAGGACAGAGCCAGGACAAAACCAGAAGGAAACAAGACAGAGCCAGGACAAACCAGAACAGATCCAGGACAGAGCTAGAAGGGTCACAAGGAAAAGGGACAGGGCCAGAAGGCAACAGGACAGAACCTGAAGGAAATAAGACAGAGCCAGGAAAAAAACAGAAGGAAACGAGACAGAGCTAGAAGGGACAGGGACAAAAGGAAACAGGACAGAACCAGAAGGAAACAGGACAGAGCCAGGACAAAACAGGAAGGAAACAGGACAGAGCCAGAAGGAAACAGGACAGAGCCAGAAGGAAACAGGACAGAGGTAGAAGGAAACAGGACAGAGCCAGAAGGAAACAGGACAGAGCCAGGACAAAACCGGAAGGAAACAGGACAGAGCAAGAAGGAAACAGGAGAGCCAGAAGGAAACAGGACAGAGCCAGAAGGAAACAGGACAGAGCCAGAAGGAAACAGGACAAAACCAGAAGGAAACAGGACAGAGGAAGAAGGAAACAGGACAGAGCTAGAAGGGTCACAAGGAAAAGGGACAGGGCCAGAAGGCACCTCCAGTTTCACACAAGTCACTTTTATCATAATAAAAATAGTTTTTAAGAAACAATTCCCACAAAACTGGAGAAAAACATTTTTGGGGTATGAAAACTACAGTGTATATAAGCTCCTACACTAACACACACATTTTATAAGCAAAGCAGATTAATATACAGTGTTATACAACCTTCTTTTTTGTTTGTACAGGAAAAATAATACTTTCAAACATGTAACTTATATCTTGTTTATCATTCATTTTATACACAAAATATATAACCATTTGAATTGCGCTCAAACTTGCAACATTTCACACCTTTGATTTCACGCATCAACTTTTGAATAAATAATCCTTTGCTTTAAGACTATGAAATCTGACAGGAAGTTAGAAGTGAAAGTATGCTATTGATATGTCTTTAAATGATACCGAAATTTAATCTGACATACAGCTGACCCTGTGATAATTGATCGGTAACATTTGCTTAGATAACAAATTGCTCCAACAAACAGTTCAATGTTGACCACTGCTCAGAAAGCAAATACTCAAAAAGTCATGTTACGGCCACGAGTGGTTTGTTTGATTTGGGTTCCATGA
>JAVFBZ010143345.1:0-20887 GCA_032466195.1 Katharina tunicata | reverse complement strand
ATCAGTACGCAAAACAATCCCTACAAGAAAATGATGCAGTAGATCTAGGTCTTAGCGTTGCTGAGGCATTTTCTATTGTGAAACAAAATTCGTTCAGGAATGCCAGGAACTTTGGAACGTCTCCGATACGGGCAGATTTTTCTTTAATTTGCAAAACGCTGTCAAGTTCCCTTATATCAAGCTGCTTTGCAGTAAAGCCGAGGTGTTCATACATCGCCTTATTTCTGGCCACTTCCCAGTGAATACGTATTTATATCCACTTAACCTGCATGAAGATGGCAAATGTGATTACTGTGTGGTTCCAGACACAATTAAGCACTTTTTTTATCATGTAATCAGCATACTGTAGCTCGCTATAACACGATTATTGAGCTTCAGACTGTCGGTGTCTCTCAGCCCACATTATAGATAATCTTAAATCCAGCCAACAACAGAAATAAAGTTCTAGAAATTGTTGCTAGATTTATCGCTAAAACTTCAAAAGGCCACTACTTTAATAACAAGATGCTATGTATTATAAGAGCTACCGTGTGTCAACAGGACAAGATTCATCGCGAGATTTTCTTTAACGTCATTGGAATGTTACTTAAAGTAGATAAGTAAGGGTTCTTCCGATGCAATTTTAGAAATGTTTAAAAAAAAAGAGAGCCAATACTGAGAATTCGAAATGACTCCTTATCAGATGATGGTGTCCTGTTTATGTACCAATGATTGCAATGCAAGGGTAGTACTACTATCTGGAAAATTGATATGACTCCTTTAAGTGATCAGAGGTGCCTTGGGTAGGAATTATGTAAGTTTTTTTTGTATACTGAAAGAGCAAAGGTTTGGTCTTGAATTTGAAGGAAGTAGAGATATTAATTATAAAACGTGTGTATGTGCGGTCTCCTATCAGAGAACTGTGCTGTAATCCTACAGCCCAGTGTCGTGCTTAAGACTATGTCGGCCGCATGACGGCGTGCCAGGTCAAAAGATAAAGGAACAACATAATTGATGTAATTTGTAAGGAACAGACAGTACATAACTGTTACAGAATGCAAACAAGGCGCAACCAACACATGGGCTTTTTGATGCATATTAGATCAAAGATCACCAGCAGTTCACTCTTATCAACCAAAGACAGTATGTAATCCATATCGAACAATACATACAGGGAGATTAATCGCATTAGTAGAAAGACATTTCTGGGTTAAAGGGGGCTATTTGCGGTTTGGAAGAGCAGCATGCCTGTTCGCAACGTTCTGTCTATGAGTATTTTCCTAACTTGGTTTTCCGTGGTTACGAAAGCCGTTCTTCACTTCAAAGCACAGTCAAATCAGTTGCCGGATTTGTCTTCAAATGTCAGGCACAATCTTTGTCACAAAGGTGTTCAATGTCACAGAAGAAGGAAATAGCACTTCTATTTCGGGATAGCAGTTGGATTGAATTCACGTCTAGTCAACGTTTTTTTGTTCATCCCGCTTGTCAGTTACCAGTTCACCATTGAAATGTCTGTCAACTTTTTTCTTTGTCTGCGTCTTTTAATTATGTCCCGCTCATTGACACAATACAGTCAAGAAAACTGTTGTATGCCTGAATCTTTTTACGGTTTTCTGTTCAATCTTTAGCGGATATTTCTCTTCACTGCCAGTACAAGACAATGTAAACTCCTGCTGCGTCACGATTCTGTGCAATATTGACACTAATTGTTTCCTTCGAATGAGTTAACTTCCAATGTTATACATGCGTTCGAAAACTTATTGAACTTTATTTTTTTAAAAAGTAATACGATACAAAAAAGTTATTTTTTAAATCTTGTAACAATGAATGTTGTCTTAGGTACCAATCACCGGCTTCTCATATCGGATCGTCATTTAGACATATACAGAGAGAAACTTTTCGAATTTTTACTCCAGCAAGACAACAGTGGTACATAAGTGTTAAGTCATTGGAGCTTCCATAGCGACAACACTGTTACTTGTATTGTATATGAACGCACGTAAGTAAACCACTGAAGTGACCGTGTATTTTGGGATTGTGCTAGTACCAACAGCCAATAAATTCATGAGAAAATGTCACTTTAGTTTAAATTAATGCCAATTTAATACATATCAAAAAGTTGTTTTCTATATTACGTTGTTGTCAACAAAAACAAAATTTCAAGGCGAACAATCTCACCGATTTGTCTGTAACTTGGTCGTTTGCATCTAGATATCCTCCAGATATCATATAATACGTAAGACACATTAGGTAATTATGTTTATTATGACACTAGATAATAGTTATATTATATATTGACTGGTTGAACTTTCACTTGAAAATTTCAAATCGATTCCTAATTGAAGTCCATAAATTATATGTATAGCAATGTTTCTTGAATTATATATGTATACGCAGGATCACATTTCACAGCAAATCTATCAATACTCTACGGAAGCCAGTTAGTGCCACGGATAATTTTATTTTCCAAAAAATATCCTCGTAATAACGATAATAAAATCTCGTATTTACGAAAATATTCCCGTAATTACAAGGATAAAATCTCGTATTTATGAGAATCAAATCTCGTATATATGAGAATCGAATCTCGTATATATGAGAATCAAATCTCGTATTTTGAGAGTTATTTTACGAGGATTTTGTTTGGAAAATAGTATTGTCCGTAGCACTAACTGGCTTCCGTAACATTCTGTCTTTTTTTTCGAAAATGTGTTTTTTTCATATCCACGACCCATAAAAGAAAAACAAACAGAAAAGGCCAGTAGAAATATAGTGACTCAAAAGAGCTATCATCCGTTTTTTAAATGGAAATATTATTTTGTCTTAGAATTAATTTGTAATGTTCTCAGAATCCAACAAGCATTTATTAAGATTTTGAAATACTTATGCCACAGTGTAAATGTGTCTGTAACGGAGCTGTAATATAAGCAATAGCCTCGGTCAGAAGAAACGTATTTGCAGGGCCATCAGATCGATTGTTGGCAGGAAAGAAGTAGGTTACCGAGTCTGTGTCAGAGAGTTCAATTACCATGGTAATATCAAGAACTCCTTGGGAATAAATCACGCTCACGTCGCATAAAGTTCGAATGTTTGTTGGTTGTTCGCAGCACAACAAAACACTTTATAGTGTTTTCCCTCCAATTATGGCCATGTTAAATACTCTTGAGAAAGGAGTTAAGCATCAATAAATATGCATAATTCAACTTAGTGCACTAAACTCTAGTTCAATTTCTAATTGGTATTAAGTACAGCGAAAAACCCCAAGCAAATACTGTTTTTCGCTATTTAATTTTATCGAGTGACCGACAATTAATTTATCCAGCATCGTGTATGGCGCGTTCCTGGCTAACAGATCACACATATCCTCGAGGAGTATCATCTCTATCGACAGTATCTTCTCACAGAATCTTAAGTATAATATATCTATTATTCTACACACTTTCTAATCTTCAACGCCAGCGGATTTTGTAAATTAACTACTAGTCCATTAACCTAATAATACCGAAGAATTCTTGAATCACTTGCTGCCGAATGTAGACCACCGGGTTATTTGATTTTCCGGAGTGCAATAGAGATATGGTTATAAATTGATTGGTCTTCAGCCCCTGGATCAAGAGTAGTTCATTTATATAACTCTACTGTATTCCAACAGTAGATACCGAATCACTTGAGTGGTATGTCTGTTGGAATAATAATGTCCTTCAAGTGCTATGTATGAAAGCATGGATTTAATCTTAAAGACACACTACCATAGGCCACAAGATCAGAGTGTATATAGCTCGTTAAACCCACCACGCAATGTTGTCCTTTAGACTTTTCTTATATTTCTCAGGTTGGCATATTGGATGGATTGTGGGAATTTTATAACCTGCAGAAAAAAACAACTGAATTTGAAAGGTTCTCCCTTTTTAAATATAATAATAGCCGACAAAGCCGGAACGATTTATTAACTTTTAAAGTTTTATGATAAATTGCACGAATGCACTTTAAAAATATGATCATCCAATAATTAAAAAAAATAACGTTTATATATTCGGATTTGAAATTAATTAAATAATGGTAAGCCTTAGGCACCCACTTGGGTACAAACTATTCAAGTGCCATAAAACTTAGACATTTGAATTTTCCCATATTTAATAATAGTCCTACTCTTCAGGCATAAACATTTCATTAGTGTCTCGATATAAATCCGTGTTAAAGGAGTGAATCCATCTGATTCATACAAGGACAAATGCTTCTAAAATCTATCAATAATTCATCGCGTAAATCAATGAATAAGAACTTTATTAAAGTCATTTATAATTAAAGACTGGAAAATTTACAATAAGAGTCCTTTAGCCAATAACGGAGATCCAAGTGGTTATGGACAGTAGGTTGCGCTCAATTATTGTATTGTGACAATTGTAATGTTTAGTGATACTCAAATTGATTGATTGATTGCTTGGTTTATTGATTGATGTTTAATGCCACATTCCGCGTTTGTTCAGCTACGCTGTGGCGTGAACATTTTACATTTTACTATTTAAGATATTCAGATTCATCTTTTCCAATGTCTAATTATCCACGGCCGTACATCAAAAAGAGAAATAATGTGATACTACAGACATGGCTGTCTAAGAGCATGTTAATGAGGCAATGTTCACTCATTGTTCAACAAAATAGAGAGCTGCCGGATCTATGAAGATCATGTAGCTATACGGTAGTGAAAGGTGTCCGGAACTCACCGTGTCCTATTTGGGATGATGCTTGAACCCATGACCTAAATCATTAGTGCTAACAAGGACGGAAATCCCAAACGAAGTTATCTCTTAGGGTATCTTGAAATCAGCCACAAACTATGGCTTACAATCAACAGCTATTGAGTAAACCGGTTATCGTTTGACTAAAATAAAGTTCAAAGTCGACTAAATTGGACTTGTAGGGGTAACAATTTACTTTGGAATAAACCACGAAAGAGATAGACAGGCTAGCATTGTAACCATACAATCATTAGAGTTAAATACAAAATAAGTAGGAAGACTTACGTTTATAACTAATAGGAGGTCAGGAGATATTTGTTGTCTGTAGTTGTGTTTCGACAGTATTGTGTGAATGCTATCAGTGATCAATCTTATACCGGATTTCAAGTAAGTCTAAAACTGTTCGTGTAACCATAGCTTTCTTTTCTTGGGAAATTGATTTTACATTAGCAAATAATTCTAGCTTTCTTGGAAGGTGTTATTTGTTTGTTCTGATCAAGGCACACGATGTTTTTGTACCAACTTGTTTTTTGATTTTTTCTCTTCCTTTTCAACCCAGTGATTTTTTTCAAAATATAAGCTCCATTTCGACTACGCAAATATTCCTGTTCATGCTTCTGTTATACATGTTTTTTTTCTTATTTTCAGCGACATATACACGTTAATCCAGGGAGGACGAAAACAGTTAAACTGAACTGTATTTATTAAATACATTGTTTGTGTGACAATCTCTGAGCTTTTAACGACCAAAAAATCGTGTATGCTCAACAACATGTCTCTGGAATGCGTCTAAAGCACGTCTACATATATCATTGCTCTTAGGTCGGTATGGTCCAAACAGAAACGAGACTCGTAAGTGGAGAGTACTTGCCTTCAGTCATGAATGGTCCACCATGACCATTGTTCCACTGCAAACGCTCCTGCGCGTGATGTCACGTAAAAGGCACATGCAGAACTGATTTACGTGACGACAATCCTGTCCAATGAAGATAAGGAAACACAGATTGTGTAGGAACACATTCCACAGATCATTTCGCAGCTGCGTTGCAGTTTACATCGGATTCCGTCTTGCCTAAACGGCGAAAATTTGATCATCGACGGCACCAATTGCCCTTTCCCGACCTCTCCGATGCTGCGGGGCTACACGTCTGGCATTTTGATAGCGCGTAACTTTCGGAATATTGTGCGCTGTAGATTGATTGATTGATTGATTGGGTAGGGGCCGCACTGTGGCTTCGTGGTTGAGCATTGGACTACGGAGTCCCTTCACTGTACCCAGAATAGGTGAGATTGCACACCATTATGCTGCAATGCAAATGTCATGCACGTTCAAAAGTGGGATTTTTAAGGAAGCTTGAATTTTTCATACAGTCCATCTAATAATTGTTTTGCTTACCTCTCTGTACCCATTACACGTATGTTTCTTTTCTCCTTTTCTGGCTATTTTTTTCTTTCTTTCTAAAACATCCTTTCTGTCGGCCATCTGCATACAATTAATTGAATATCTGCTTTATTTCATTGGAAAGGCAAATCTGAGAAGTTCATTCATTTTCGATGAAAATAATAAAGGAGAGCCCCGAACGTAATATCCAGCGATATTCAGCGTGAATCAATGTTAAATCACAAGCTTCTGAACTTTGGCTCATTCTACTCCTATCACGGCAGTATTAATGGTCGTGCTTTGAGCCGGCCAAACGTATAGGAACCTCGACCCTCGGTCTCGGTCTCTGCGGCTGGCCGTCTCTAAGCACTCGGGCTGATCAAGCACTCCGAATCACACAGTGTAGTGATAACGTATTTAATCAAGAAAAAAATATGTGATTATTTCATTTTCTATATTTCTACACCGAGGAAAACCATATCAACCCAATCGCGTGACTTGTTTACACAATCGTTCAATCGCGTGAGTGAGACTCACATGTACCTGGTAACCTGATTACTGTGGAAATCTCATTTTGCGAAACAATTTGTAATAGTTGCTCTTATTGCACTTATGCAAATAATAACGTGAAAACTTAATTTTAAACCCATCTTTCGAAGCTAACCGGGCCGCGGCGTGTCTCTGTTGTTGAGCACTTGACTACAGGGCCCCTTTTACTGCTAAAAAATAGGTTCGATTCCCCTTGTGTGCCTCGGGAGTATAAGGGAAGTTTTCCTGTGGCTGCGCAGTTCGCGGGGTGGTTTAAACAAGGTTTCTTCCCGGTTTTCCACCATACACTGGTAACGCAAATTAATAATTGATAAAAAGTCGCCATACACATGTAGGTGAAATAGTCTTGATTACGACAAACAAACAAATCGAAGCTAACATTTTCTACTGGACGTTGCGTATTATTTAGACGTTGTCTTGTTCCGTTTATTATGTGTTCTTCTTATCAAGTCTCGGGTGTCTTGATGCTCTCAGCGGTAAGGGGCATTAGTAATCAGATTTGTGTGTCACCAAGTTGAGTCCTGCCTTTATCCGCTTTTATCGTTGTATGTTGCCATTTGGGAGTTGTGTCCTCAACTCTTATGGAAATGGAAAAACACTGATACACGATCTTTATAGTGCGTTTCCAAAACATACAGGCAAAACATTGAGATTCGCGTGCAGAAAGGACTGTTTTTTTTAGCAAAACATAAAATCCAAGTTACTTAGCGGTTATGCGTTACTTCCGGTTGACTGATTTGAAGACAATTTGGATATAATCATAAAATATCTGCGGGAAGCTTTGGCCATTGCGTATTTGACAATATTCTGACCTGTTTGTCTTGTGAACACAACAACATGTTGGCTGGACCTCGGGAATGGAATAAGCTGCCAACATGTATTAGATGTATTGCTTTAGAATCTGTATTTAAATCTAGGTTAAAATCTTATTTGATGGAATAATTTCAACACAATAATTAAACTTCGCAGGTCACTATATATTTGAATAATGCACGTTTTTTTGTTGTCATATACACCAGTATATTTCACGTTTACTTTCTATCACCTCTATGATTAATAATTTGTTACATTTTCAAAGGGAAACACCAAGCTCATTAGAGCTTTAGTCTCGCCATTGTGTTTATAGTTTGTTATCAGCTATTATCAATATATAATATGGTGAATAAAATTTAAATTCAATTCAATTCTAACATAAATTCACATAAAAGCGCTTTTAACATAACATATAACTTCCTGTGCTTCAGACCACAAATGGGACTGCCTTTCATCAAATCACTGACACCAGTGTGGCCACCACTAGGTATTTTACAATATTCAGACATGTAGGCCTACACATGTACATGCTTTGTGAACATGACAACTTAGAAACAAATACACAGATTAACTTCAAACGTGGCCTCCGTGTGGGTCCGGGGAGGTAAGATTAGACCGACAGCTCCACAGGACATCTTTGTCGCAGAAGGCAACTTACCTGGGGCAACATATTTGCCGTGGGTTGCATCCCGTGTTTGAGGTGAATAAGATCCTGGTGACTGAGGGGCCATTTGGTTGGCTAGCGGGTACTTTGATAGCAACTTGGTTCCAACACATCACATTGCCCAAATATCCCAATATGGCAATGATAAATTTACAGCACAATTTATAGATCATCTAAACATGTAAGAATTCCGCCTAGTATGTAACCAACAATGTCAGATGACACGCAAATATGAGTGACAGCCATGAAAACTACATTTTATATGCAGATTTCAAAAGGATAAGAAACTGAAAATAACAAATCAAGAAAGCGAGATTGTAGTTAGAATCTCGAGTTCTCGATTTATCGACGTCGAGAACGCGAGATTATAGTTAAAATTCTGATTTAAAAGCTCGAGTTCTCGAGTTTTCGACGACGACAACTCGAGATTTTAACTGGAATTTCGAGATTCCAGTTATAATCTCGAGTTGTCGACGTCGAGAACTCGAGATCCAATTTAAATCTCGTGTTCTTGAGTTGTCGACGTCGAGAACTCGATGGCCGCAATGAGCTTCCATATTATAAGAGTTAAATCATAACCGTACATGATCAAACACAATTTTACTAACATTTATAAATTTATATTATCAGCTTCTATGACAGCTTCCAACAGCCATTCAGAGAAGTTATAATAACCTTAAAGTTAACCCACAACGATAGCTTTAATATACTCTTTACTCCAAGAGTATGTTATAAGCGTAAAACAGGACAGAGTTAATATATATATTTTTTTATTTTTTCCTTTCCGATCCGGTCATATATCGTTTATATAAGAGTGTCTTGTATGCTATAATAAAAGCACCTTACACTTTTATATCAGTTATATACGAGATTTGTTTTCTGTGTGTTAATATGGATTTATGAAATATGGGTTTATGAAAGAAAAGAAATCCAATCTTAAGAGATAATTTGCATTTGTGTTTACTGGACTATATGTGAATTAAACATGAAGCCAGTCCAAGGGCAGTATATAGTGAATGTATTGCATTCAGTCACAGTATGATGATATTACAGGTGGTAGAGAATATAGCAGCTGAGACCCCGAGCAAGGAAACCCTTCTCTTCCGGACTTTGTGGTGGTCTACCACGAGAAAGTCCGGAAGAGAAGGTTAATAAACAGAAGAAAAAACTGCACTCGTATCTTGTGAAACATAATAAATACTCATAATCATTGTGCATGTTTAAAGTAGTAGAATAGCTAACATATTCAATAAGGGCTATAATTGTTAATAAGTGAGACTTTTGAATAGAAGTCCAAGTAACAACTTAATTGTACTAGTGCCAGCTAGTTAAGCAATATACCATTTAAAATATTCTTATCAACAAAATCCTTTATGTACGGCCTTTAATGCATTGTTAGCAACAATGTTAAGAAGATAGGCCGTACCATATGATCGTTTGTGTTATCCGTGCATATCTCCTTATTTGGAAAAATGACGAAATGAGGTTGGGCTGCCAATGAAATGGTTTGCTTACAGTGCAACGAACGACAACTCTTGTAGTTGTGTCGGTGATTTAATGGCTTGTTTATATATGTAACAACAACTGGAAATTTTCATAGTTAAAAATTAATCAATCTGTAAAAAGGCTTAGAGTTAGGTGTAAGTGTTGAGGTTAGCATTTGACAACTTGGGCTTTCAATTGTAACACCTGGTCGGACAGCTTCGTCTATTTCCTGACGATTTTCCGTATGTAAAAAAAAAAATCCAAATAAAAAGATATGCACGGATAACACAAACGCACATCTGGTGCCAACAACTCCACGCAGCTTTTTTTATAAGCCGTGTGAGTTGGGCCAAAAACAAGCCTGAGGCGATTGTGCATATTTGATAATTGAATTGAATTGAAACTTTATTTGCTTAAGCACTTATTAATGCCTCTCGCATTTTGGTTCCATATATAGCAAAACACATTCATATAAATACATGACTTATGGTCATAACATACGTGTATATCAATTAATTTCTAAACTATAACATCATTATTCAAATAACTGTGCATGAGACAGTTAAATGGTTTGTAATGCAACATTCCGAGCCATTGCAAATTTTATATATTTAGCTGTTTTATTTGTTTTAACCTTTGAAGGTGTTGGTAATAATTGTAAGAATTTATATACACTTGGGTGTCTCCAATAGTAACTGGGTAGATATAACATTCTGAGATCACGATAAGCAAGACAGATAAACATAAAATGGAATTCGTCCTCTATGGCATTTAAATTACATTGATTACATAATCGCAATATTATTTCGACTCTTTGAGGTCCATGTCGACCCGTTTCTATTTTTAATTTATGAGATGACGTGCATAGTCTACATAGTGCAATTCTGCAATTCACATTTTTAACTGAGGATAGGAAGGAACAGTATGTAAAATCGTCATTTAAATATTTATAAATAGTCAGTGTAGTTAATTCTAACATACCATGCCAATGTTGGATAAAACAATCCTTTACCCTCTGCTTACAAAGTTGGAAAAAGTTTTTAAAAATAACGTTTTTGGGAAAAAGTCAGACTTCACCAAAACCATACTTGCACAAGATGTCTCTTAGCAACGAACACCCGTTTGTACAGCCCCGATCAGCTAAGCTTAATCAGTTGCTATAAACATTTGTTATTAGGATGTTAAGGCTACCCAAAACATTGAACCAATATTTAACAATAGCGATAATTCTGGTTTCGTACAAAGGAAAACGTCCTAGCTCCCCATATATGGCGGCATTGGGTGTCGACTTATTTACACACAATATTTGTTTACAAAATTTTAGATGTACTCTTTCAATTGTCGGAACAGAATGAAATCCTCAAATTTTAACATGCATACCGAAGGATAGAGCTTACAAATGCATCGGACAGCTGACACGATATTTGATAATCGAAGGCGAGGCTGCCTAGCAGGTGACGTCACACTTAACCACTGGCTGTCTCCACGATTCTTTATTTTTAAGACATTTGTAAGGCAATGGCGTTGTTGTCTAAATAACAATTTCTACATGTGTTGGGAAGTCTGGCGAAACCCGTTTTTTTTTTACCGCCTTGTAAAATGATGTGTCATTGTTGTTTTAATAATTCTACAACTACTTTAATAGCTCTTACGAAGAATACAGGATGGTGTGGTATCTATGATCTTTATCATTAACAGACGGATCTGTGTAATTTTTTAACTCAGTCTCTTTTTCAAATGTAATAACCTAAACCCCATTTTCTTTAAATTACCCGAATAAACTATTCTCAAAGTAGATCCCAAATAAGATCAGTTCAAATTTAACTATTGATGAGAGTTACCGGTTGCGTTTATTTCCGGTCCGACTTTTTTTTTTAAATAACCCGAGCAAACCTTTCTCAAAGTAGAGCTGAAATAGATTAGTATTTTTCCGTTCTAAACAATGTCGGACGCAGGTGAGCCGCATCTCCGATAAACGGATTAAATAATAACGGATAGGCCTAACTGACAGTAAATATGGCCGACGCATAATGTACACTTATACAATTTTATTTGAATTTTGATAATATACAAAACTACTTTGAAAATAAATCAAACAAATATCCCTAAATTACCCTGAATTAGTCTTGTGCTCTGGCCATCATAAAATTACACGCTACAATTAAGTATGTATGTTCCGTTTCCGGCGCTTTCCATAATGAAATAAATCTGTTCAGAATTCTGAAACACAAAAACATGTAAAACGTATATTTTAATGTTCATTAGTAAAATTACACGGTCAAATGTAGTTTGACTGTCCAAACGTCATCTTTTATTTGTTTTTGCATATAGATTGTCCCTGATAAATTTGTCCCGGATACAATTATCTCAGATTATAGCCTTAAGAAAGATACTCCTCTTATATTGTCTTCGGTGAATATCCAATAACATAGCTTATCTTAGACGGCAGTCCTAGAGAGACACAGATGTATTTATTATTGACTTTAATAGCATGCCCGAGATTGTCCATGTTTGTCAAACATAAATCAAGCTACAAAAGTAATCTGTAATTTTGTTGTTAATCAGTTCCGCAGACGTCAATACATTTTTCATATACCGATAACCTGCTTCATTACAAACTTGGATTCGATTACACAGCTTTTGATTTCCGAATCAAGTTACAAAAGAACGAAACAAATTAGTATTAATAACAAATGGCATGGCGTATGTAATATTTTATCCAGCGTCTCCAATAAGAGCAACAAATTAGCTTACTTCGGAATTGACTGATTTCTCAACGTTTGGATTTTTTGACAATGTAGTTACTAACTCTATATTGTAAAGACTAGCTCTGTGCTGTAAAGTAGTATTGGTATGTTCGCAGCAGGGTGGGTGGACTTTTATACATGGCTCCTAGGGGACTTTCGCGGCTCCCAGACAATATTCAGAGCAAGGTATTATATATACAGCACATAAAGCTCTGCGTAGATGAATATTTGGGGTTATTATTATACTGCGTATAAACGCCGCAGGGCGTTCGGGTAGAATTTAGAGAGTGATGCGTAAGTTTGATGCCCACCCGTGTACTTTGAACGATTACATTCACCATAGCTTATCTGGGAAATTATGGACAACATCTTGGATGGACCAATTCCGGAAGAGGTTGCAAAAAGTCTACCCTGGCCGATTCAAGAGTGGGGGAGCACTTTGAAGGCGTCTTTCGAGGCCAGGGGTTCTCCACCGCTAGGTGCATGAAATCCATGAATGGGAGGAGTGAGTGCATGAAACTGGCGATCAACGATGCAGCTGACGTGGAGAATATAATGAAGAAGGCAATCAACATAAGGGATGCTGCTGGTGAGGCCATCTACAACAGTGGAAAATATCAAGGCTGACAAAAACCGATCGATCTCATCTACCACATCGGTCACGCTTGGTCCAAAGAATAGGCAGGTGAGAATCTATTACGGTGATACCTGGAAAGACTTTCGACAAGTAATCCAGGATGAACCCCTTGTCGTCTGTTTTTTTGCGGCGGTTGGCAACACAAAAACAGCTTGCCATCGACCAGTTCGTCCTCCAGCACATTCGCACTTACAGGACGTTAGACGGCCACCAGAAACTCCAATAAGCCTGCGTAAAACTGGGTGACATAGCACTGGCCGACCAGGCGTTCGGGATGAACCATGCTGCGAGCACTGTGTCAAAGAGAGAAGGATTGGAAACCGACCCCGGCCAGCCTCCTAGATGACATTCAGATGGCGATGACATAATTGCGGTCATAACGTTGCTAAGAATTTGGTGGAATGTATGCTGACGGACAACATACCCTAAATAAATCCCCTTAAGAAGTTGCAAGTTCCTTTTAGTTTATATCATGAAGTTTTGCAGAGGTACTGATCACTGTTATTACTATGTTAGTTCCTTGCGTTGTTGCTTTTCTGTTTAGTTGGATTTCTAAAAAGATCGGTCTGATAAAAATACCCGGTGTCAGAACATGATCTTCAACATCCTCTACATCATTGGTGGCAGCATATGTGTACTTTTTATTAGCCATCATAAAATTGTGCAAGACACAAGCCGCTCAAATGATGTTTTCCACTTTGGGTGGACTTAAATTATTGGTGGTTAAAAATACCCTAAACCTGTTGGCCAGTTCTCCTGCTCTGTCTGATGCACCTACATTTACATACAAGAACTTGTAATCTGTGTCCACAAGAGCGAGCAACAATACCCTGAATAAATGCTCTTAGTTAAAATATTCCGGTTCAGAGTCTTCTGGCTGATTGATAAAGAGGCTTCCCGTCCAAAGATCCTATGCAGCATGGATCATTCCACTGATTTACACAATGGTCAGCAATCTCCCACTCCCCTCCTAAGCTCAGAACCTGAACAATATTTACTAGAATATCCATGTGAAGTATTTGTCTTTGTTGCTTACAAATCTACCAAGCGCCCTACTGGTGGCATTGAGAGGATTGAATATCTGAAGAAGAAAAAAAAGAAGAATAGGAGGTAGAACTGTTCCAGGGTTTAGCCCTTCTATCAAGCAAAGGAAAATACCACAGACAGATGGTCTGTATGAGGCATTTAGAAGATGTGTACCTCATAGTCTATCTGAACTTGAGCCAATGACAACCCATCTTGCTAAACACGAAATCAGCAAGGTGCTTTTTCAAGCCCAGACAGGAACACCGAATATCAAAGCACAAGGGAACCGGTTCCTTCTAAACCAATCAGCATTAGGTAACAAACATGATTCAAAGTAATTCCACTGAGATATATGATGATTCTGTGGGCAAGAATTATAAACTTTGCAACTTACAACAAACATCATTCTTATAATTTTTAACTCATTCTGAAATGGTTGTTTTAACTGTTTTACAGTAATTATATTTGTCCTTTCACGTTTACTTAACATATATTATTTTAACAAGAGAAATAAGTTAGATAAACTCATTTAGATTATTTTCTGGTTTGCGCTAAGTTGTTTTTGTACCACCTTTCGATCACCTTGGTAAAAGCTAGGAAAACAAACCCAAGTTACACCAATCAATAGACAATATACAGAGTGACTGAGCGCATGAAAGAGAATCTAAAAGATTTAGCCATTCTATATGGGTGGAAATTTTGTGTTTTCAGTCATGATGAGGACGAACGTGAAAGCTGTGATGAGAGCATTCATTCTATTCGGAAATATAAGCTATATATGGAAGGTACAATATATATACGTTTTGAAGGGTACGCCGCTTTGGTTAGAAAATTGGCCGTCCGCTACCCATACTCTCCAAATTTACGTTTTTCCAAGATCGCGAAAAAGCGCGCCAAAAAAGTGTCGAACTCAGTTGAAATATAAAAAAAACATAGGGTCTCCGAACAATTAACCTGTGATGTTCTCCACCAAGGGTTAAAATGATGCAACAGTTTATTAAGGCTAAACAAATGAGTCAGTAAGCTAATGACTAACTATAGCAGCTAATACAGAATTCCGCACTGGGAATGAAGTGAATGACCGCCGAGCGACAACAGGTCATAACTAAGGGTTTGTGTAAGCTGGAATGTCGTAGGGTTAACTGAACTTAAAATGAATGACATCTGGTGTTGTAAATATATAGCTTACTCAGATATAATCGCCTTTACTGAAGATTGGACTTCTAAGCAAAGTGATAGCGCTTTCAGGGCTACAGATTAGTTCATGTGCCCCGGCCATACACAAAGGACAGAGACGACACAGTATGTGTATTGCTGTGTACTACAAAAAGGTGATAAAGCATGATTTGTAATCTATAAAACAGTCGGAGTTTTTTTGTTTGGTTGAAATTGAATTTAAAATTTAGACATATCTCTACCGTTTATTTCCCCCGGATGGATCTCCAATTTATAATAATGTGTTTGACGACATGCAAAATGATATTGAATTGCACTCATTACGTGGTTCGGTTTTTGTGACTGGAGACTGGAACGCCAGAACTTCGAAAATGATTTTTCCAAAATATCTAAATTGTGGATCGATGGATACTGCCGAATTTCCATCGCACTGTCCTTTGATTTGTTTTTTAAATTATTCAAGCTCTAATACTAGTACTAATCATATAATAAACTGATTTTTAGTTTAAAGCAATACTACAACTGCATGAAAATGAGTTGTGGAACTGTCTGAGTGGTATTTCGACTGGGAAAAAATCGTTAATCATGCTGTTGATGAACTGACATCTGATTTCTATTGTGAAAATTAGCTGATCCATTTTTTCAACGAAAACATGTAACTGATCCCTGTAAAACATGGATTTTTAGATCCCTGTAAAACACTTTCGGCGAAATGACAACCTTTGTAAAAACAAAGCTTTTTAAACTTATTTATGATGGGTTTAGTCATAGAACATTTATTTCATACCATACATAACAGTAATGCTTTGTTGTATAATTATATTATGTACCCATACTTATACTAAGTTCGTCCTCCATTCGACCAGTGACAGTCAAGCCAATGAAGCGTCCTTATGTGAATTGATAATTTAAATTCAATTTACGTGCATTTGTTAATACCTGATCATAATTGAATGCTACAAAAGTCGTGATTCAGAAAAAGTGTATTTTTGAAGGGTGCATTAATGAATTATAAGCGAAATTGGGTTGAAATTTTTCTGGGAATTTATCATAATCAAATCAATATTCATGCCTTTATCCGGATGAAATATAATTAAATCATGGAATTATGAAAGATTTATTGCTCTTTAATTATTGCCCGTTCTTCAACTTCGTACTGCTCATATCATGTGGTAATTAAGCTGAATTAGACTGTAAACAGGAACATTCTCTGATAAACAAACGTATTGGACATGGAGGCCCATATACAGACCTTGCTTAGCGATTCAAACGGCGAGGTCTTCTGTTAGCACATTCCCTTAATCACAATTATGGCTTCAACATACTCACACTTAATCTTAAGGCTTACTGATTCGCTATGGTTATCAGTGTGATACAAAAAGAACAAAGAGGAAATTCATCGATCATGGTAAAAATTTCTGCTACAAAGAACAGAGAGCAAAGAATTCAAAGAAATTTGAGTTTGTAAAAGTAAATTTCCCTGTGCTCCCCGTAAATTGACTGCAAAAGTACCTTCCACCTACATTCTATTGTAAATACTTGTATTAATTATCTGATAAACTGGGCCAATACACCTTGGTACAGAAAATAATCCGAGAAGCATATTGGTGCGCCTTAAAATGCGAAACAGGAGAGAAGCACAACACGTTTATCACCGCAGTCCAGTATATGACTTTATTTGTTTAGCAAACCTAAATTTTATTCAAATCTGCTGTCAACTATATTTGACAGTAAAAACCGCCTGTGTTAACTTCATTTCTAATCGTTTCTAATCGTT
Organism: Katharina tunicata; assembly: GCA_032466195.1. Lineage (NCBI taxonomy): Eukaryota > Metazoa > Mollusca > Polyplacophora > Chitonida > Mopaliidae > Katharina > Katharina tunicata. Next base: position 3,914 of record JAVFBZ010143345.1, on the reverse strand, counting down.
AGCACAGGTTAGCACAAATACTTAGGATTAGTTTCCTCTGATGCCATTGTCACAGCAGACTCAGAGCGCAGTAATAACATCAAATATCTAATGACATTTACTGGCTATACTTCATAAAACATCAGTTTTGTTTTGTCAAACAAAAGGCTTTTCCTCAATGTTTGATTTGGCCAAAAATTGAAAAAAGGACGCACAACTTGTGGCCCTTTCCCGATCCGCCCAGGTTAAATCATCTTGTAATAGACAAGACATGAAACATTCGTTGCTGCGAAATAGTTCGTCAGGTTTTTGTTCCAAGTTCCATCTGTAGTTAATTTTATAGAGAATTCATTCTTATATAAATTAATAGTTCGTCAGGTTTTAGTTCCAATACTTAACATGTCGCATTACATGCTGTAAATGTTGTTCCTTAGAAAGTGTATCTTATTAGGTTGTCTTACTAGACTATTAGTTGCATGTATTTTCGTTTTTCGAGGATAACACTCTCTGATACTGAACAGATTCTAAGTGAGAACATTTTGCAGGTTGGGACCCTTGCAGGAATCGAACACACGACCTTCATAGTCAGGCTCCGAATCGCCAGCAGTAAAGACCGACCACTCAGCCATCGCTTTCTATTTAAAAAACACCAAATATTGTTATCGGTCACTTTCTAAAGGACCAAAAACAGATTTTATTAGTTCAATGGTTAAGCCATACCTTTTCTTTGCATTTGTTGAGCTAGGATCACAATCAAATCAATATCGGTGTTTGTTCGGCCGAAACATAATTAAATCATGTGATTATTAAAGATTTATTGCTCTTTGTGTAATTAAATTATGACGCTCAATCTATTTCACTCTTTAAATGTTAAAAAAATCGCATTCACCAAATATGCATTGAATATTTGACACACCATAACGTAGGGTTATTGTTTTATTTCAGAATCGCATGAGCTGAAGACGTTTTTAAGAATTAAAAGTTAGACGACCGTCTTATTTTCTTTTTTAACCTGATTAAATTTCCTATAGACTGGCATATCTAGACGTCTATCATTATTGGCCCATTCTCATCAATGTCAATAATAATGAATCGTAACAGGCAATGTTTGTCATTGCAGTGTCTTAAAGCTCTGAACATTGATCGTACAACTAAGGAAAAATTACTATTAATTGTACGTACCGGGCCACGATAAGCTGCTGATATAGTGACATTGCGGGATACGTGACTGTATATCAGCTGTCTGAAGTAGGATTTATCAATATGCAGTGTCATTCGAGCTCAAAGAAGCAACTTTTGTCATATCAGTGTCATAGCAATGAACGAAGGCTCTGAACATTGGTCGTACGACTGAGGAAAAATGACCAGTACCTTTACGTTACGGCCTACGACAGGCTGCTGATAGAGTGACAGTGCGGGATACGTGACAGTATATTAACTATCTGAAGTGGAATTTATCAATATGCAGTATAAACCGAGCTGAAACAGCGAGATTCATATGCAGCCCAACCCCCAGACAACGAGAGCTGATACATTTTGTCGAACTTTTACAGATACTCTGCTCAAATGGGTGAAGGACTACTTAGGGAAATGCTAAGACCGCTATTTAAAATAGTTCAACCATAATGGCCAGATTTATGCTATGAGAAACACGGTTTAATTTCCATATTTATCCCTCAAAATCTGTAATGACTTCAGTTATATTCATTCTAACTGTCTCAAAAAACAAGTCCGAGTAAATGTAAATGGCGTCTGTTTGCATGTATTGCGCGCAAAGGGAACCATGATGACGTATTCACGTGAGGTTATTCTGTACTCCTACGTTTATGCGCAGATGAAGCTTCGATAATGGCGATACCTGACCCGTTACTGTAATTTCCTTTTGATTGATTAATTGGTGTTTTCGGGGCTAAGGGCCACAGGGTGCCGATTTATTGTGGTGTCCTGTTTTGATAATGTTATGTAATTATATGTTTCGTTCTGTCTTGCATGTTGCCATCATCGTTTACGGTTGTTTCCTTCGCCGATTGGTCTGGCATGCCGTCATACAAGTGAAATAACCTTAAGTACGACGTAAAACCCCAAATCAAGCAAACAAACACAAAATAATATTACAACAAGATGCCAACCAGCACTCCTGATTTATTGTCAATTTGCTAAGTGTGGTCTCTACAGCGGAAAAGGTCAAAAAGGCCATATAACGACCTGCTTAAAAATAGTGTTGGATGAACGCTTTGTAGCCACGGAGTTTTAATACCACTAATCATAAAAGGGAAGAGAAACTGAATCAATATATCGATTGGTAAAAGGAATTCAAGGAACTAACTGGGTGAGTAATAAAATTGACCGTGCTACTCTTTGAAGACAGAAACAACATCCCTCTAACAACTTTGCAAACGTTCCTTCGAATATATCGTGAACAAATTTGAAAACGTTTTTGTATCTGAGTACCGCTATATCCGGAAGCAAATGTGTTTACATTTTTTCATAGTCCTTGCAGATCGAACTAAACGCAAAACATAAGTATTTGCTCTGGACACAGCTGGACTCAACACAAAAGCGTAAAAATGTTTTTCGATATTCTCAGAAGTTGTAATCCGTTGAAGATCTACTTTATTTCATCTGTATTTAACCCATTGGTGTGTTCCTATTCATTATCACATCTATATATTTGAATAAACGAAATTTGTCGCACGCCTCTGGGAACTTAAGGCAAGTAGAACAAATTCAACTAGACTTGTGGCATTTTAAATTGTTTAAATCAAGTCTTTAAATGTCGTGACATGGAAGCCAAATCTGGTAACTCATCACAATAAGAAATATTGAACGAAGACCAAAGGCATACAGATGAATTACTCGTTGGTGTCTCGGGGTAATATTTCACGTAACATCATTTTTTGCTTGATTAAATAAATATAACTAGAATACGGTTCTCAACTGGGATGAGTTAAAACCATTTAATCGATTTTGAAAATAGCACGCGTGATCTGGATCGCCACAACGTTATTCTGTACTTCATTGCCATTAAGGAATCGATATTTAATCTTAAATTTTCTTTACACAAAAAAGCACTTGGTATTCAATTTACTGAAAATGATAAATCAATATACTTAAGTAAAAGATATATTTGCACACGCAACAATTCGTGTGGAGATGTTGTTTTCAATTATGAAGCATATAGACAAAAAAGCAATGGAATGAAATTTTAAAACATTTGACGAAAATCGATTTATCCTTTAATGGAGTATTTTTGTCATTACATATTATGTGGATTCCTTTTGCATAATGCATACTACAGTAAATGTTATATGACAATTATACGAGAGTTTAATCCAAAACATATCAGAAAATCTGCTGATCGTTTCAGACGACAAATGCATGTTTTGATTAGCAATTAACTGTTTCGGAACAAATAAGTTTTCAGATATTTGCGCGAAATAATTATGAATTATGTGCTTTGAGAATATAAGTGTAGTGTAGCCCATATCACAAGATACATGTTCCTTGTTGTTTTCTGGAAGACACGAACATGATTTGACTGTTATTTAACTGTTGTTATAGAACACCTTATTTTCCAACATATTAGCGTGAACTAGTTATCACTTTATTTATGAGTCTTTCTGATAGTGTATTGTTGAAGGGTTTTCAAATTGAACAAAGCTTCAAATGGCTTACTTTTGATCTTGTATAAATCGCTTACTCATGATCCAGTGTGATTGTTTTTTCAACATTTCAGTTCGATGCGAAGTTCTGAGCGTGTTTCAGTAAAGCTATTGTTAGTTGAAAATATGATTGCATTTAAAGACAGATTCAGTTATACTTTCCGTATATACATACTAGTATAGAGCGGCCGATGCTTTCTGTATTTTACAAATTTTTCCTCGGATAAAACAAACCTTTTTAGTTACGTTTTCCTTTTTCAATGAACAAAAAAA
>JAVFBZ010143334.1:0-12836 GCA_032466195.1 Katharina tunicata | reverse complement strand
TGTTAATTGCCCATCACAAGCATGGTCTCCTTGTTAAAACGGTGTGTGTACATTTACATGAAATTTGTAAAACAGCAATTACCTTTCACAGTCAAAATTAGAACTATACAATATTTAATTGTCACAAGTTCAATTAGTTCGCAAATGATTCAGCGCCCCGTGTCTTGCTGCGTATTAATGTATTTTACTGACTTTTGATCAGATTCAAGCAGGACAGATTAGATAGACTGCTTGTGGTTTAACGCCGTACTTAAGGTTATTTCACTCATATGACATTGTGCCAGTCATGTGGTTGAAGGAAACCACCATACTTGAAGCAGGCCACACAGAAGACGCTACAACCGATTTACAGGACACCACAGCGAATCTGCCTCGCATGCCCCTTAGCCCAGATACCCACAAAGCATAGGATTATGCCACACAACTGCCCGCCAAGCGGACAGAAAGTTGTAAAGTCTTTTAAAACTAAGATGAAATCATGAACCCTATCAAACGTTGTGGCATAGTCCAAATGAGAAGCTTTAGTGCCGATCTGATTAAACTCGACAGAGCCTTAAACAGTTTATGACTAGCCATTGAATATCTTTTCTGGTAAAATGGCACTTGTTTCAATCAGTTTTGTTTAAAAATCAAGGGTATTTCCAGCCATACAATGTGTAGTCACTTTGTTTTTTTTGCTATTGGCAAGATAATGTTTCTCATGTACTAAGCATAACATCCTGAAATTAATCTGGAAACATACTGCCCTTAGCCAGAGCACTTGCTAAATGGAAATATAAGAAGATCTCGGTACTCTTCCAACTATCTTTACTTATACCTAGACTAAAATAGTGCCCACATCTCGCCTCAGCGGCAAAGGAACGACTTTGACATACATGTTGGTCCTCTCTGGAGAGAGAAGGTTTCAAGTAGCTGGGTTAATTACATTAATCTACATTTAACGACGGTGGTAAGATAGCAGTTTGTTGTTATTCAGCGACGTCAGAACCGGCCTTTGGTCATAAATTTAACTTATGCAAAGATAATTGTTGTACAGCGTAGATAATTTGGCAAAGAGTCGGAGACTCGGTGCCGCGCCCCATGGTTTGTTTGGTTTACACTGGTTTACACTGGTTTACATCTATCATTAATGAATCTGACCACGGTCAGGAATTTGTTTAGTCAGCGGTATTATACATGTATATATAAATAACAGCCCATAAATAACTGATTTCATCTAAAATAAACACAGATTCGTCTACCAATTATACTAAAATGTCACATTGGCAATTTATATATCATTCCTCTTGCGAATTCGTGTTGAAAATGCATATAACTTCGACTTGGGTTAGACAAAAAAACTCGATGTTCGGGCATATATGGTCGTTTTCTTTCGACGGGTTTCCTTAATTGTTATAGATATCAGCATCACCATCAAAGTGAAATTTCTTTCAATACTCGCCCAAAAACAAGACAAACATTAACTCAGGAGTGTCTTCTGTGGCATATTATAAGCCAGCTGTCAAATTAGATAGGTATTCGCTTCTTGAATCAAATACAGCTAACATAATTACAAATGGCCTTAGTTTAGTTTGTCTCATTGTCATAACTTCATCTAAGTTATAGCCCAAGATATAGTAATGTAATTTTGTCGCACTGTCCTGGTAATTCCATGTCTTCAACACCCGTGCTATTCTACTTGAACTCAACAGTTGGTTAGGTATTTCATCCACGTCTTAATTATCCGTAAAGTCCATGGAGAAAACGGTTAAATTTATTGCTTCAATAGACTATGTTAAGTTGTAGATCTGTAAATAACTTCCAAAGGGACTATTTCAGGAGAAAAAATATATTCCTTTAATCTGTATTCAAATGCGTTTTTTATTCATATTCATTCGGCTATTGTTTCTATAATTCCGATCGCTTTGCTACCCATTTCTAATATATTGCATATACACACCGACTGCTTTTTAAACTTCACAAACGTGATGTACTAATTTGCTTTCCAGGCTACGTACAATGAATTATATGGTAAATTGAACTATATGAAAATAGATAGGAAATCCATGAAAAAATAAACATTTTAAATGCATAGAATTTGAAGTGCACAAACATCACGCGACAAACCAGCTTTAAACCAGGTTGTATTTTCCAGCAAATAATAGAAGATTGCCAAAAACGTCTTAACTACAGGCGGCTCTTTTATTGAAGCCACAAACACTCTTTCCGGTCAAGCGGCAAAAGCTGTGTTCAAAATTAACAAATTGTTATTAGACTTACACGAAATTTCTGTAAAACATCGCCTAGATCTTTTTGATAGACTTTACCACTGCTAAATTATTGCTTGGAGATATGGGGTTTCAACCCCGCAGATTGCATTGAAAAGATACATTTACAATTTTCGAAGTCTTAGTTGGGAGTTAAGACGACAACCCAAAACGATTTTATATATGGCGAGCTTGGTCAAACACATTTGTTTACCGGTAGAATGTTTAATATTGTCATATATTGGATAAAACTAATACAATCAGACCATCGTAAACTTGCTCAAATTGTATACATTTATTTGTACCACGATTCTGCAGGAACCGATAGAAATAACTGGGTTACAACAGTAAAAGACCTACTTTTAAACATTGGTCTAGGAGAGGATTGGTTGTATCAGGGGATTTGAAATATACGAGTTTTTCTGCCACTTGTCATCGATAATCTGGATTTACTTGTTCTTCTGTGACAAACAAATCTGAAGACACCTTCACTATTGGATATCGCATCTCTCATGGCATAACTCCATCGAATGTAATCTCATAATCTTTTGTGGAGGCGGTCGAAATGCTTTAGGATTTTCTAGTGCTACCACCCTTGTCTTTGATAATTTTATTTTGATCAACGTGCCGACCATTGTAATAGCGACAGACTTGAAAACCATATGTTTCTATACTCATGCTTTGCATTAGCAATGATGGTGTAAACAGAGCTCAATTTGATCGCCTAGTATTAAACCTGTCGAAATACACTTCATCCAATGCAATTTGTACTCGGTTTTAGGGACCAGCTATGTGTCATTTTTCCACGAGCTAATCTGAAATGCTTTGAGATTTTGTGAAGTTTACCTTTCTTTTATTCTACTTTTTCACTTTGACTAAATTTCCGTCTCCGATATAATTGTTATATCGACAGACTAGAAAACTATATACGTGATTGCATGCTTTGACTAAAAATACTAGTGTAAACACAATGTCCATATTTCTGTCATTATTATCCATTTAACCAAAATATTAAAGAAGTGTTATACCTATCACGATCTTTGTGAACTCCAATTTCGCGTCTATCACGATTAGGCTACCCGTTTATCAAACCGGTGTTATATTTATTGAATTTGTGTTTAGTGGCGTACCCAAAGGTATTTCACCTAAATGATAATTTGCGTACTAGGTTAATAGTGTAAAACAGAAAACGAAACTCGTAAAAATATAGCAAATACATCCTGCGATCTCCACAGCCGCCGATAAACTTCCCTTACTTCCTTGAGATCGACAAAGGAGCTTTTACTTATAACTTGTATGCCGTAAATTGAAAAGTAAATAACTGCCTATCAACCAAATGTGCCAAGGCCTATATAAATTGTTTCCATGTACCTCGTTGATACTCGGAATAGTTTCCATTAAACGTTTCAATATGCAGGTCAAATAGTGATAATCAAATGATTGCGTATTAAAAGCACATCAATATGCACATAACTTGTTAACTGAGAAATCTCGGTTAAATCTGGAGATAACAACTCAACAGAAAATAACTAGTTCGAAGTGCATCAATATAGAAACTTGTTACCGCCTTATTTGGTTGGCAAGTTTCCTCTTCCGACTTCCACCGAGGACATTTTGCTACAGGTTTGATAACCCAAGGGATTTTATCTAACCGCAAGAGCGTCATCAAGGACAGTCTAGTTGTCTTACTAATGGCAAATAGACAGTCTAGTCATCTTGCTAATGACAAATTGACTCATGATAATAACAGAAAAGGTCTTAAGTTTATTCTAGGATACTCTATGTCACGACTTTGATGTTTTAATGTAAACACCTGGAACACATATCTACAGAGACCCCAGTTCGAATCCCGGTGGAGGCAATCCCAATTTTCTTTCTCTACATTTATACAAACATATATAGTACTTAAATACGTCTGTTTTATTCGACTTGTTTTCGCACGCAATATATTTTGTCTTTATTCGTTCATGATGATTTACTGTACATATTGCAGTTAAACTTTTAAATATTACATTATGGAAGGCATCGTACATATTCTACTTCAATATTTGTAAATCGAAAATAATGCTATATTTTACAACCAAATGAACATTCCTTACGATAAGTTTGTGTACACGTTACTGTCCTTTGCTCAGAACAACTTAGTTCTATTTTTAGACTTGTTTTAGTACGTTTTGAAGTTTGTAGGTCAAGCAGAAGAAGATGGTGACAAATTGTGACTTTTCTTTCAGTTTGTCGCGCCCAAGGCAGATTTATATACGTTTGTCTGTATTGTCTTTTGTGTCAATAGCCACGAGTTGTTCTGTTCTGTAATGTGTTATCTTAATATCATATGTTAATGTGTTGTCCTGGGTGTACGTCCAACCTCTGTTTCTGTATCCCTAATACGATTTTGAAAATGGTGATGCTATGCTGCGTTTCATCATTTCTCCCTTTGCAGGTTGATACTTTTGATTCGACTGAAAGGTTTTTTAACACTTTAAGTGGCCACCTTTTCTAATAAATAGTACCTGCAACACACAGCACGTATAGCATTTTTCACACGTCTTCACAATCCGCTAAATTGTATATTTTTTTCTTCTTATGATTTTTAGATGAGCAGTTTGAATCGAAAACATTGTTCTATTGTTTTCAATTCGATTGAATATCATAAAGAGAGGGTATTTTGAGACGTCTTCATGGTTGCCTCAATTGTTAATGTTTTGCTTGTGATTTCTATGATTCAACCCTGGAATTAACATCTTTTCAAAACACGCAATTCGTCCATTCCACCGGTGTCCTTTAAATCTGTTAGAGGTATTATAAAATATACAATTTAAATGAATTCTTTTTGCTAGAACTGATAATAAAAAAACATTGTCACGCCACAATATTCCCAATTAGGTTAGTCGATTACATTATAAACCGATTTTATATTTGTTCATTGAATTTGCCTTTACCTAAATCACTAATTTAGCCGTTGGACATCAACAATACTGACCGTGAAACAACGTAAAACTTTATGTGGATTGATTGATGGGCATTTGGCTCCGTGTACAACGATGCTACCCTTAAACGACTGCGCTGTGTGCCTCAGTACATAGGTACTCGTTTACCCCCAAATTATGTGAACACTTCAGGTTTCAGTTCAGTAGGATACGTGCTCCTTCACTGTTGAGAACAACAGCGTGAATCTAAACTGGAAGCGTGATGCAGTTAGCAAGAAGGCAATTTTATGTATGGACAAGTTCCTCTTAGCAAATTTTCGTAAGATAGTTATTTCGTAATTCGAGATGTCCATTTATCAGGATCAAGTTGTGGTAGAAAATACATCAAGAAGCGAAATCAGAAGCCCAAAAGAAACCGATGCAATTTGTTGCTGTCCACTGATCGCAACACTGTATAATATGTCAAATCGGGTTAATGCCACGGCAAATGAAACAATGTGATGGAAACAGGCTTCAGGTTTTTATCTAGTGTTTTTCGAGCGAGGAAAGTTAATGTCTTCTTAATACTCTAAGCGGTTCGTAGTTTTAGAGGAAACTGGATTATTTGAAGAGAGTGAATATAAATATCTTGTTTGCGTGGCATTTAGAAGCTGGGTACATTACAGAAACATGACAACTGAGATGGATTTTCAATTTCTGGATATTTTGGTAAGCGACGTTTCGGTCTAGATGCTAAGACCGTTTTCAAATAATTTTTCAAGTTTTGCTTGAAAACGGCCTTAGCAACTAGATCGAAACGTCGCTTACCAATATATCCAAAAGTTGAAAATCCATCTCAGTTGTCATGTGTTTGAATCTAAATAGATATGAAGATTTCCAAAACGTTTCCTAAAAGTTGGGTAGTGGGTCTGTAAATCGCTATAAAACAAATACCTGTAGAGTGGGGTTTTCATGCCGGTTCGCTTGTGTCTTAACAATAATTATAACTATTAGACAAAGATATACACTATTTTTACTGACACATTATCATCAAAAACATTGTAGTGATTACACATTGTTTGGCTGTGTTAAGAGTAGATATATGCTGTTTTAATACAGCGCCGCCATATAAGTGAAACACCAATCAATGCAATGTACGATGGCCAGGAATGTTCACAATACAAGAAACTGTTCCAATAATGCTTTGGCAAAGCGTCAAATTATTGCAAAATACTATTATGGCAACAAATTAACTTATATTTATTCTTTTCGTAGTGCTCCTGATGTCATATGGCGTTTTTAAATGTCCTTTTCTCGATAACCTATTCAATGTGTCCTTAACACATACTCTTTATACTGATGATTCCTAAAAATCTCTTCATTCATGAAATTCCATGCATCATTCATGAAATTGATTGCATCAAAAACTATTAGTGAGCTACAATCAACTATCGACAGTGAAAACAGTTACAAAAGTATCAGCTTACTCCAGCAAAAGTGTCCGATTAGGCAAGATGATTATACACGAAAGAACATATTTAAATAAGTTTCACTGCATATAATAATTCATCAAAAAATGTCAAAACATAGCAAAAATCTTGAAGAATTTAGCGAAATGATTATTCAGTTGACACTACCAGAAAGCGATTTACAAATATTCACACTGCACTCTCGCTAACAAGGCCAATAAAGGGAAAGGACGATCGTCTGCGTAGGCTTTAATCAACCGCATTGTATTTCCCAATGAATATTTGGTTGTTCTGAGACCTATACACATTAATAAAGAAAATCTGCCCCATAGTCACGAGCAGCTTTGGCATAAAATATTTAAGTACTGTATTTGATTAGAAGTGATCAACGTTGAGCTATGCTATCCGAAATGTACGCTCACATGCTGATAGTGTTAGAGGTTCAAACACAAGAATTAAAAGTTCAGATCAACTTGATCCCGTTGACATCTGGTATTTCCCATGTTATTTTAGGTCATTATCCTTTCATTTACATTTCTTTGAGATATCTTCAGTCTAATTTTCCTCTACTGAATAGCAGAAAGATTTCTTCAGGTATAGTCTATTTTGTCTGCAGACAGAAACTCATTAGGTTATTAAAAGCGAGCAGAACACTGCAATTTACCGTCCTTTCTTCTGACTTCTACAATGGGAGTTCCCCCGAGGCGTTATTCTAATAGAAACATATTTGACCATTTATGGCAGAATGCCACGAACCAGCCTCAGATTCGCCATGAAAAACCCAGAGGCGATAATTAGGTGTACATGATAACTTGAGTATGAATCACTAACATGCATCATTTCATGGACAAAAAACCAATCGAGGAAGCAATAGGCTATGTAGGTTTAACCCAAATGCAAAAAGAAAACCATGAATACCAAAACGCATAGGAGTACAAAAGTTTAAATTTAGGTACTTTTGAATCCATAACTCAATATTAATTATCATTTTTAATATTATTGTGATTCAATTGTATATTAAAAAATCGTTTCATTCATTATTGAAAGAAAATAACCCCTACCGATGAGCTATACCTTTGAACGGGCTTCACCGATTTACCGACAGGCCACGGAAAAATACCGTGTGGAATTTCCAGTGCAGCTCGTCAATCCTGTAAGAGGAATGTGGGTAGTCGAAGCTATATAAGGAGGATATTGAAATATAGATTTCAGTTGAGTTGCTAAAGGTTTGTTCTTTGGAAGAAATTGTCCTTTTTGAGTTAAGATAACTCCTTCAGCTGCCATATGTGAACAAATTGCCGAGAACCTGCTATCGAAACTTTCTGTACCGACACTTGGCGTTTTATCGATTACTCCATTGATCGCACATAGTGACTTAGATGACCTGGGTCCGGATTTTCGTCCTTGTCTATTTATTATAGCATCGAAATCAAATTTGTAGCAATTCCATTTCTGAAACCATCAAACCGGAATTGATTCTTGTCGCGGTCCCGGAAAGTCAGATACCGTACTGTAGCAGCCATGATAGAGAATGCCCGAAAGAACACAGCTTAACAAAACGTAAAGGCATTCTTTCGCAAGGCGGTTAAACACCAGTTAGTCCTTTTTCGTGTAAAATAACAAAATAATAAATAATAATATTAATGTACGTTGATGGATAATTTACTTTGGTGGTGTTCTTGGAGGTTTTTTTTTTGTTGTTGCCGCTTGAAAGTTATTTCACATACATGATGGCGTAACAGTCCAATGGTTGACCAAAACTACCCTAAACGGAACTGGAAACACAGAGGACACCACTGTACATTTACAAGACGAACAACAGGGCACTACAACAAATCGGCTTACTGATGCACCTTAGGTTGGAGGGTATAGGGTTCTCCCGCAAACGACGAGCCTTAATGTTGAACAAACTTGAACAAGTTTGGACCTCTGCAAAACCGAAAACTACACAAAGTACAGCTTTAATGCATTTATCCTTTTTTCCCCAAAACATTTGCGTCTTTCTGTTCAATTTATGTGCATTTTATCTTAAAATATTTTGAAACTGACATATATCGGCACATTGTAGCTGTTTGTGGCATCTTCCAGAAACGGAATATTATGTACGAGTTGACCTTTGGTTTGCATGGTCTTCAATCAAATAACTAATAAGGAAGCAAATAGTACTTTTAATCACTCTACTTGTTTGTTGTATAATTACTTTTGTTTATTTATCACTACTGTCCATGTAGTACAAAAAGTAAACTGCGAATATACATTACTATCTTACCCGACTATATTTTCACACCATGCCATGTTTGATTTTCTGTATATCGTTCACTTATACTAATGAAAACCGAAAAAAATCAACTCAGTTTATAAACGTATCCTCGTTCACCTCTTTCAGTACATAAACAAGTACACAACAGCATATCTTAGGCATGGCTTGACAACTATGATATTGTTAAGAAAAAAAGAAATTCACAGACAGCCACGTGTTTTTTTTTTAAATTCACTATGTATTTGACACCTCTAAAAATGGAAAACTTAGTATATTTTTTTTTAAATGAATGATAATTGACGTCATTGCGTGCGCAATTAAAAGAACAGCAAGATTTAAAAACGGAAATAAGAAAGCAAGAAAACTTAAAATATTGTCCTTTCCGTCACAAGGCCAATGTTGATTTCAATCGAATGTCTGGTGGAAACACTTAGACACATTCATTTTAAAGTACCTTTGGTAGTTTCAGATGGAAAACAGCAGGATTGATCAAATGCATTAAAAAAACTATGTAGGTTTTATAGAATCTAATAAGAAAACTGTTTATGTAGCTTACTGGGGAGTAATGTTATCATTCCAACATGGCGGCACCTGCAGGGTGTATGGATAATAAGACTCATTCAATCATTATAAGTAACTAGATATTATAACCGGAGGTGACGGTTATAAGGTTTCCAAGTTTTTAAAATCTTATACCTGAGCAGTGATGACTATATCACATGGCTTTCATATTTTTAAGTTCGAAAAAAATAATTCGCCAAAAAAAAAAATTAACTGGTCGGGGATTTGATACAAGATCGCCTGGGTGACAGTCTGATGCGTTAACCACTAGACTACTGGGACTAACGATGTAAAAGTATTAAAAAATAGAGCAAATTGTGTTTTACACACTGAAGATTTCTCAAAAACAATTAAATCAAATACAACGTAATAATTTGAAAACAATCACATATATTAACTTCTTTGAGAGGCATTTAGAAGCTGTTAGGTATAGAACACAGACACATTGTTATGGATAACAACTTCTAGGTTTATTAGCACGCGACGTTTCGGTCCAGATCCTAAGACCGTTTTCAAGCATATGTAGGGCCAAAATACTGATAACTTGTGTAGTTTTTACAATAGCTAATGAAACTACTTTTCGAGCATTCTGGATAGAATATTATTTTACTTACAATTTATGAGCTATACTAGCTGAGTATATGATTAGAAACAGTAATTCAAAACCAGCTGGAATTTTTTTGGAGCGTTGCAAAACTGTTGCTTGTTCGCGGGAATACGTGGCAGTGTAGCCAACTGTAATGGTTTGTAATGATAAACTTGACCTTTCTTGGGTCGTAGCTATCTGACATTGAAAGCATCACCTCATTTTTACTATCAGAAACAAATCGTGTCTAATTCGCATTTTCAATGATGACCAAGAACACTAATTATGTTCAAACCTGTGGACTGCTAATACTTCACAGCAAGAAATCTTTAATGAGACTAATTGGAGAACGCCTTGAGCTACTCTTGCCGTACTCTTCGACAAAAAGGATGAATTGAGGAAGAGGATGGACAATGGACGGATACAAAATATAGCTGGTTGATCGGAAATGTGGGCAGACAGAGGAATGGACGAACGAATTAGTGTCAGCCTGAGGAACCGATTTGGTTTTCACTTGGAAACGAACTTTAACAACTCACTTTTATTAAATATGTTACAACTCATAAATTATAAAATACAAAGAAAACAATATGAAGAGTTCCATGCGAGTTTGTTTGCGCTGTGTTTCATGCCACCGTTAAGGGTGGCTTAGATATCGCAAATGACCCTGTGGTTGTGGTCGTGACAACCACGTTGACTGCCACAAATAACTAGCAACTTTAATACGAATGCGTATGTGTGTATTTATTTTAATGGCCAAGGCTAATTTGAAATGCGTTGTTGTATCAGGAACATCGTTACGCTTGCCGATGAGTCCACGGTTCTTTCGTTCCAAATATTTCTTTATCGATTAGTTTGCATATTTTAACGCATATATTTGCTTACATAATTATAAAATATGTCTTCAAAAAATTAAATATTAAGCACCTAAAGAAAACTAGGGTTTAAATCCCACACTTGATGAGATGATTATGGGACACTTCATTACTATCTGTAAATTCTGAAAAACAAAAACATGACTTTGAGGGATCTTCAACTTCGGGATTTTTAAACTTTGTATTCAGCCAAGTATGTATTTTTGTTATGTGCCCAGCTTGTAAATGCCGCTTTAACAAGTTTGAAGAAAAAGCCGGAATTCATCCAAAAATTTGTCAACGGAACAGTCGAGCCAATTAGATTGCACAGGGTGGACGCTGAATATACTGAATACCCCCTCACCCCGTCGTATTCATTCTAAAAGGCTTTTAAAAAACGCAAATATTCGAATCCAGTTACTAGCCATAATATTTATCGATCCAATGGTCTCGCTAAGTGCCATTTGGTCTTTAAACGCCTCGTTTAACCTGTATAACTGAAATCCTTTAAAACTACATCGCACTAGAGTTCGTTAATGAAGAATGAAGCAAACTGATGTGTTTAACTAGAATTGTCTGAGTGCGTTTTCAACTAAGGACGCTTTCCAATATGGCTTTATTGCTGCAGAAGACTGGCTGTATACAAGTCTTACGTATACGCAACAATATACAAGTAGTGTCTAAGTGATATTAGAATGCCAGACATTAAAAAGCTTTGGATAATGCTTTAAAGCGAACCTTTGCTGAATAAACATCAGGAAATAAACATTCTCTGATGTTTCCAATTTGGTTAATAGCTCTGTCTAACTTTTATGAAACCAGTCAGTATGAGTTATCACTTATTTATTTTAATGAACTGTTCGAGTGGGCGTCTGTCCGGTTTTTTTTTTATTAAATGATCTCTTAAATGTTCTGGTACTTCGTAAAGCTAATGTTTGATTTCAAAGTTTGACCTACCGTAGAAAATACAAAAACTGTTAAATACGTAGTTTTACCAAATCACATTTTGTATACAAAAGTAACGAATAAACAGTCAAATATTGTCGGCTGAAATGGGGTTTTTTTATGAAACGAATCTGTACTAATGTTTATCGCTTTTTCATACGCGAGACGTGTCCATTGTTCTCAATGAACAATATTCTAGAAGGTCAACGTTACACATCAACCACGTGTGGGTTGAGAGCAACAATCATCATTTGCCAGTAAAATAAAAATAATAAAAGAAATACGAAACAAATTTGTGCCGCTAAGCAGTATTTACACTTTCAGCAAAATAAACATTTCCGCAGTCCAATTGCGAGTCTGTATGAAAACAAGGTTAAAAACATATTATTCATTTAAGTACTAAGTCGCAATGTCCATCTACATTGATAACAATGACTTTATTATAGTGGTCTCGCCGCCGAGAGATCTGCTAAAAGAACAGTCGAACCAATTAGATTTCGCCGTGGAATATACTGTTCCAAACGCGGCACATCGCTCTCGAAGTCGTATTCATTCAGTATGGTTTTAAAGAAGCAAAAATCAAGTCCTTTAACTAGGCATAATATTTATCGGGTCAATGGCCTCGCTAAGTGTCTCGGTTTGCCTTAATAACTGGATTCTTTTATAACTACTTCGAACTGGAGTTTGTTAATGGAGAATGAAGTAAAGTGATGTGTTTAATTATAATTGTCTGAGTGCGTTGTCAACTAAGGACGCTTTCTAATATGATCTTATTGTTGCGCGAGTCTAGCTGTACAAGACTTATATACGCAATATTTTAAAAGTAGTGCGAAAGTGATTTTAAAATACCGCAAAGAAAGTAGTAATGGGAAACGCTTTCAAACGAGCCTTAGTACAATATATACAAAGGTTATTGGTTAAACACATTGCTTATTTCTCCATTTGCTTAATAGTTCTTAAACAATGTCAGACTTTTAGAAATGGTCCACATTACAAACTCTCCAACTGT